>CM053792.1:265205097-265517597 GCA_028749045.1 Cupressus sempervirens
TAGTTAATCTTTTTGTGTGTTGAAGATTGCACTTTGTAGGTCAGAGAAATTTTTCTAGCCGAATTTTACTTTTGCGGATGGAATTTTACTATAGTCACCACAGGGATGGGTGCATATTAATTTAAACTCTATGCTACCAGAATAATAAAAGCCATGCTGGACTATTAAATGCAAACCCAAAAAACTTTAGTGGGTGTCAGGATTATGATGAAACATCACACATTGCTTGTGGGTAAAATGTGCTTGCTATTTAAAAATAAACACTGCCGAACATTGATTCAAAGAACCCGTGTGCTATGTTGGGCGATGAGGTTCGTGTTGTCCCCTGGATTTGGGTATGGCCACCAGTGTGAGCCACACCAAAATTATGCGGTCAGCTTTGTAGTACAGACCTCTAATTTGTGAGGCCAAAACTTACAGTGCCTGCAGAATAATTAAATACACCCTGCAAAATAATAAATTCTAAAATTGCAAAGCTGGGATCTGACAGCTCGGTTCTGCAAAAAAAATTTCTACCTGGGCAATAAAAAAATACAAAAATATGAAATTTAGAAATAAATTGTAGAGAATACAAATAATTCAGATTCAAAAATGAATTAATAAGATCTGCAAATGACCATACCCGAATTGCAAATTGGGGCCTCCAGGTTTTGATTTGCAAATTTTTTTTGCCTCATGATCAAATTTCTACCTAGCATTGGAAAATTTATAGTCAATCTTCACCAAACTAATGTTCTAGATGCAATGGTGAGGTTAAATCTGGCTCTAGATGCTCCCAATTTCTACAGATCCTCTGGATGCAAGTTGAGGTGCTAAAGCATGAATGGTCTCAAATGGCTATGTATAGAGAATCTCCCTTAGCTCTGGTACCATGTAAGAATTTGGCTTAGGCTAGAATTCACCCAAGACAAAGGACCTCAAACACAAGCACAATAGTAGACCAATAGAGAGAGAGAGAGAGAGAGAGAGTATGATTAGAATGATAATATGTTCTATTATCAGAAGCATGTACATACACACTAGGAGAGCCTATATATAAAGGCCTCTAAGATGCATCTAGAATGTGTGTAGAATGTACTAGGAGATAAGCATCCATAATAAGAGGATAAGCATGATGAGGTGTCTAGAATGTTGTAGACAACATGTGCTCAAATAATGTGCTAACTCCTAAGTGTAGACAACATGTGCATAGTCAGAGTGCAAACTCCTATGTTGTCAACATGACAACTCACAAGAGTATGCATACTCCTAGGTTTCTAATAAATAAATAATACAATATATGCATTAACCTAAGTAAACTTAAGTAAGTGTAAATAATAAATACTTATTTACACCAACAATGAGTGTTATCATACCTTCCTATGAGTTGGAAGCCACCCCCTAGGCTTAATAATGTCATGTAGCACATACCATTTTTTCCCTGAGTACTCCAACAGGGATATGCATGCCCAAGTAATGTTGGGATCAACCCCCTAAACTTAGGGACCTATAGTATGTGCAGAAAATCCCTATCTCGAGTACTCCAACAAATCTTCCACAATTATTTTATTGAGTGTGAATACCCATGCCCAATCCATAGTTAATTTTATTTATGTTATCACTTGTTTGCTTACTCACATTGGAGCTATCCTATGGAGGGCTCTAGTCTCTTACCATATGATTCACTAGCTACCATTTTCGGTCCCTAGCACCTATGGTGAGCCAATTACCTAGGGTTTGTACCCTACTCAACATTTATGCTATGCCCATACAAGAAATATCATCAAAAAAAGAAACATGTCCTAATCACATAAGATAATAATAAGTATGAACCATAAATCAACCAAAAGATCCACTTCAAACATTCCATTATGTCAAGGAAACTATAAAACTATACATCTATTTTACATATTTGCACATTTATTTTATTATTTCACACTTTCATTATAGTTGTGCATATATATAATAGAGATGCACATCAATATTATAATCATGTGCAATTTTTTTTTATTTCACCAACCCCCCACATGCATTCAATATAATGACACATATGCAACACTTAATGACACTTTCATTATATTTTTACCATGGTTCAACAATGTTGCACATACATTAAATAATGTTAAATATTTCTTTAAGAAAAATGAAAGAGGGCTTGATAGGTAGTAGGTTGCAATAATGCACATATAAGAAGTATAATTGTACATATGTGTATTATACCTATGTATTTATTCCAGAGGACTCTAAAAAAAGAATGCTAAGAATTGAATTCTTGGGACTTATTGGACAACAAAGGGTCTTCCAACATGATTTGGGCTAAAACCCCAAACTAAAAAACCCTTCCAACATCATCCCTCCAAGGAAATCAGCTTGTAGCACTCCGTGCACACACTTTCAACATTAAAAAAACTTCACACAAAGAAGAGCATGGGATGCAAACTACCATCTAATAATGAAAAAATCCATTATACCCCAATAATTTAATTAAAACATAAAGCAATGTGATAGAGGCCTCCTTGTTTTATTCTTCTGGGTGTCTGGTGGAGTTTTCTTTATTTTTCTTGTTGTTTCTCCAGTCTCCGTGTTGTCAACAAGTCTAGTTTTCTCCCTTATTTCCTCCTAGTTTTGTACTAGTAAACTTTTTCCTCTGAATTTCAAATGACTATATTTTTTCCACCATAATTTTCCTATTCTTTTAATTATCAAGAAGGTTGCTTATTTATAGCTAGGATGTTTTAGAGTCATTACAATATTTATGTCTATTGAACCATCTTTTGGCTAAGGTTTAATTAAATAAATCCTTCTATTTATTTTGAAAAAAATTAACATTTCTTAAGGTTTCTAGTTATCTAGTTTTGTGTGTGGAGAAAGTTCCAAGAACTTTGTGTGGTGTTGAGGTTGAGTTGTGAAGTTCTCCCTCCAAGGTCTTGGGTTGAAGTATTTTTCCATCCAAGTTTTACCTCTTGTATAGTTCATTATGGGTTCAACACTTCATCCCACAAAGAGTTTCTTGAGTAGTTATTCATGAGAGTTGGTTGAGGATGGGATTGAACCAATGGTAGGTTTGAGGTTCAAATCTCTTAATATATTTTATTTTGTTAGATTTATTTTAGCTATCTCTTTATGCAATCAATCACATTAGCATGCACAATGCATAGGTATACTAATTTAGGCACATACATGTCCACCTATATATACTCGAATAGATATATACATTAGAAACCAAGAAAAAAAGACAAAAAATAAATATTAATCATCATAAATATAAAATTTCCCCAAGCTCCCAAAATAAGGGTAATTAACACTCCTATAAGGAAATCCCTAGGCTCTAGATGCCCATATGGATCATGGTTCTATAACGCCCTGCCAAGGGATCCAAAAGAATTAACCTAGAGTTTTACTAAGTTTTCCAAACAATTTTTTTTTAAAGAAAAAATAACAACATATACGTCAATCATAAAGTAGCAGAAGCAATAACATACAATCATATAGAAGAAAACATAATATATTACATTCTTTAAGGATCCCAAGACGTTGAATCACATTCAAATTTATTTAATACTAAGTCTAAAAATTACCACATCCACATGAAAGAATAATTAAAAATCCAAAGTCCATTTAAATAATATATATTTGTTCCGAATGCCACTTGGCAATAAAATTTAGAATGCTCAATCATCCATTGTGCATGTCACAGGGTATGAAAGGCTAAAATAACATACATTTATAAAAATAGATTACATCATCCCTTTCAGATCCATGATAAAAAGTGCAATACAATAAGTGAAACCATCTATCATAAAGCACAAAGATAGAATGAAAGGAAATGCAGACGAAGAACTCCAACTACAATATCAACGAATAGATCTCAATGGTAAGAGTAAAAAGCACTACCACCCAACCACATGGTAACCCAAAAAGGCCCATCCCACCACATTGAGGAGATAGTCTTAAGTACCAAATAGGATATCAATCCAAATAGCAATAGAAATCTCTAAGTCTAGGAAACCCTAAAAGTAATCTAACTCAAAGCTTCCAAGATAAATTAACATCTATACCTAGAGGAAAACACAGACACGTAGGAAACCTACTATGTAAATGGGCAAGTTTCATCGCACGAATCAACGTTAGAGTTACCCTAGCAGTCTCTCAGGACCCTAACCCTCTACTAATCCCTATGCGGCACTAGTATCCTCTCGTACTAACAAGGCATACTAACAATGCATGGTTGCAACCAAGCGTTCTCTGTACTCCCATCCTAGTTTGAATTAGCACATGAGGCATGGGCGAGAACATACAAAGACTCTTATTAGGTACATTTTATTCCCATTTAGTGTAGTGTTTTCACTTATTAAATAACTTACAATGGGTTACCTTGGGAGTGACTTAGGGCCCTGACCTCCATTGCAAGCACTTCTCGACATTACATATAGATAACCTACCCTAGGCTCATAAAAGCATAAATCAAAGAATCACAAATTTTACCTCAGCCCTATACAAGTGATTGGAAAGCATCAAAAGATAATACATAATAACAAATCAGTTCTCTATGACCAACTGAAAAGCATCCCCAAAAATTACTGATCAAAGACTCAAAATGGTTAAGTCAAATATGTCATAACATTCACCCTAGCTTTACATAAGAACACTAGAAATCAATAACGAACAATATAGTCAAACTCAAGATAGAGCATATCAGACACATTACCATGGTTGAGTTTAAAAGATCAAGATCAATTCATCATAACATCACAAATATAAAACTCCCAAGCCTCTGGTAGACATCCTAATCTGGTCAACACTCAATTAACCCAAACCCAAAACACAAACCCCATACAGATAACACAATAGTTCATAGCTTGGTTTGATTTTGAAAACATGTTGATGAGTTAAATGTAAGGTTTCAGTTTTTGTTCAATGTAAGTATCAAGTAAAAGAGATTCTCAGTTTACCCTGCAAGTTAACCCATTCAATTATTCGAATAAAATATAGAATTACCACTATTATATATTAAGTCAATTTCCTAATATACTCTAAGGATAATTTATTTATTTATTTGAATTACTAAAATAATTCATATTATTTTCAATAAAATAATTTGCAGTTTTATTAAAATCAAAATTAATAAAAATAAATAAATCCATGACCTTATTAACTAATTTCCATTATTAAATAAATAAATAAAATTATATTTAATTGAATTATATTAAATTATATTAAAATTAATTAATAATTATATATATATAATAACTATATTTTAATTGATTATTATAATTAAAATAGTTAATAAATTTTATTTAATAAATAATATTTAAAATTAATATCAAATAACTATTAAAACTTTTAAATAAAATTAAATTTAATAAAACTAAAGTTAAAAAATTTAATAAACTGGCACTTAATTTAATAAGGCCGCCAACCTTTTAGAAAAGATGGCCACCTTGCTGTCATAGGGTGCCTACGACCGCAGTGATTTGTACCACTACTGTCGTAGTACCCTACAATCAGTAGGGTACCCCTGTTTTTAAAGCGGTGAGGGAGGAGGTGGGTAAAACCCGCCGCCCCCTTAAAAATTATTTATTATATATTTTATTATTATTATTATTTTTTTAAAATAGCTTTTTGTTTAATAATTTTTTAAAATATAAATTTATAAAAAGAAAACAAAACCCTCTCCTTTAATTATATATATATATATATATATATATATATATATATATATAATTTTAGTCTAATAGGAAAAATACAATCAACCATTCAAATTTCCAAATTAAAATTTTCTTTTATTTTGAACCCTCCATATAAAAATTTCTTCCATCTACAAAATGAGGGTTTCTAATTTATTTTTTGATCTTTATGTATACAAAAGAATCAACATGCATACCAGAAATTCACAATATTGAAATACTCGTCACAAAGAATTATTCAGATAACCATTTGATAGTCATGAAGAAGACAAGAAAAGAAATAGTGTAATTAACTGTACGGAATTAATCACAAGAATCTACCTAGATTCTGGTGCTAACAACACAATGCCCAAAAAGATTTGTGAGAAAAATTTCTCCACTCAGAACCCTCTCTTGTCTGAAAATTCTCCTTCCCAGAATTTACAGTCCCTCAAAAATGAACCCTTAAATTGTGATATGGAGTTCTCTCCTAAAATTGGGGCACTAATTGTGCGATCACCAAAGAGGACTCCTTGCTCACTAGACTTTAACTCTTTATTATCTTTTTCATGCATGTTAATTGAAATGTAAAATATCTTTATTTAATTTCACTTGACTTCTCTTTTTAATTAATTTATTAAATTTTAACCCCATGCACACTTCATGCAATCTTAAAACTTTTAACAAATTAATATTTTTTTCACTTTTAATTTACTTTCGAAACGTTAATTGATCAAATATTTAATAACCTAAATAATAATAGTATCTAGCATTTATTTAAAAATGAACTCTAAATATATTATTATTAAATTAAATAAATATTATCATGTTCAAAAAATTAAAATTATAACTTTAATCTTTAAATTTAATTCTTTTTATTTAATTAATTCTCCAAATAATTTAAATATTAAAAATATCATAACAACTTTCCATTAAATTAAATCATTTAATTAGACTTAATTAATGGAAAAATCAAGACAAAATACAAAAACTCATCATAGAAAAATACATAAAAATCAAACTAAATGGTTATAATCATGAATTAACATCATATGACGCATTCAAAAGATAATCAACTCAAATACTTGTCCTAATTTTCTAGGAAAAATGGCTTAAAGATTTAGGATTTGGACTCAAGAATTTATCTCCCCTCTCTTACCATTAAGATAATGCGATAGGGTACACTCATCCTCACAATTCAGGGAAGTTGATACCTAGTACCTGCAATCTACATAAGATCTACGCATGTACAACCACATATATACTAAACTAAATAGGCAATGGCAAAAAGTCGTGCATTGTGTAGATCCCAACTAGCAGGTGACTATGACTCCCTTCCTTAACCACATCAAAAATGCCATACATAAAGAAAACATACATGCACACCATACACGTGCAGTATGGGGTTGTTGTAATTTACAAGTGGGAAGTATAATTTTGAGAGGGGGGGGGGGGGGGTGAATCAAAAGTACAAAGCTTAACCAATAAAACTTTTAACTTAAATCAATGCATGCAAGTAACATATCTAAATAACATGAAAGTAAAGGCATGCATGAAAATAGATGACACAATATTTGATCACCCAGAAACCCTCCAAAATGATAAGGTAAAATTGGGGTGGGGATGACACCCAAAGCTTATCATTGCAGCAATAATGTAACTTGTTAAGGTTATAAAGTTTCACCATCAGCAATGGTCTGCCCTATGAGAGGCTTGCCCTATTAAAGGCTCTAACACCTTGTTAAAAGTGTACCTTTCTAAAGGATTTACAAAACATTCACTTGGAATGTCACCCTGTTAAAGGATTTACAAAATGGCTATTAAACCAACCTAACTCCATAGGATTTTCATTTTGCTAATATAATTGTTAGAGAGTATAGTAGAATTGTGTTGACCTGATTACTTATAATCCTCAATTGCTGATTTTAGATCGCTATTCAATCCATTCTGATATGATTCTTTCTAATCTGATGTGATTCTATGTGAAATGTTGAGACTCTATTCTGCTTAACTAATCTTGCAATTCCTCTATTTTACTAAGTCACCTTGAATGTCATCTTCAACTTTCTATTCTTCACTCTCTTTCACTCTGTCATTCCTCTCTATTCCACAACTGAATTATTGAGCTTCTTCTTCCTTAATAGGTTTTCATGACTTAGGGTTAGGTATGAATCTACAGTTGAGATTCATCCTTTTTGCATATTTAGCATTCAAATTATTTGTTTGGTTGCATGGTGATTACATAGGAAATCAAAATAGATTCAATCTTATTTCTAAGCTTTGAGATCTATCCATTAGTTGTAATGTAATATGATTTACAACTAAGTCTGTGAAGGCACAAACTCTTATGTCAATATTGTGTCACTCGACACTTGCTGTTTACTGATGCTCGACACTAATTGTAATTCTGTCTTGCTCGACACCTGTTGTTTACTCGGCACATACACTTGCTTGGCACTGTCTGTTTGCTCAGTACCTGAATGACTCGACACTTACTATCTTTCTTGACTCGGCATCTATTGCAACTCAGAACTTGTACATATATTATACTTGGCATATATTGCTAGCTCGACATGAACTTAGAAAATAGCTTAAGTGTGTTGACACTCAATTGTCAAAACCATTCTGAGACTAACAATCTCCCCCTTTGACATGAGTGTCAAAAACACTTAATTATACATAATGTATCTAACTCCCTCAAGTATAATACAACTCCTTGTTTGGCATATGTACAAAACTTCAAAATTTGATCAAAATTTTGTGAAGAACTATATACCTCAAAATTTGTAACTCCCCCTGAGTTGATGTGCCTTTGTTGTATCAAAAAATTCTCATGCTAGATTTCTCTCATGCTGATTCTGATAATCTTTATCTATGCCTTGCCTTTTCATTCTTTCTTTATCTGCTCTATTCTAACTCCCCTTTTTACATATCTTTCCTTGCAATTGTAGTTTCATTCTGGCCCTTCAGTTTTTCCCAGTTCATTTTTTTAATTTTCTCCCCCTTTGTTTACTCTCCCCCTTAAAGTGCATCTCCCCCTTTTTGACACTTATGTCAAAGGGTCTATACTCTAACTGAGTATTTGGCCAAAAAGGATCTATTTACCTCCATTACTATCCTCACGCAACATCCCAATTTTGTAGTGCAACTTTCAATGATTTAATCTAGATGGTTGTCTTTGTTGCAAGGTGTACTAAGCCATCTAATGTGGAAAGATTGGGTTCTTTCTTTAACACATTTTTTGCATAAGCTAGTTCCTTTTGCAAAATCTCCATGTGAGGGGTTATGGAAGATTGTATCTATACTAGCTTGGCCTTGATGTTTGCCTCATCTGTCGTCAACATAGCTAATTCCTTTAGAGTGTGAAGCATAGTGTGAAAATGCTTCTCACTTTGGGCTAGATCTCTTGGCAATTGCATGCCAGATAGCTTTAGGTCTCTTTCCAAGTTCATAATTTGTTGGCTAGTTTCCTGAGTGAAGATGGAAGGATTACATAGTTTTGTGTATAATGAGAAGATGTTCTCAATTACTTCCTTTACTTTCTTAATTTTCTTAGCCAGTTCAACTGGTGAAAGTGCAATTTCAGTAGATATTTTCTCATTTACTTTTGCCCAAAATTTCCTTTCTGACCATTCTAGTAGTTTGGCATTTGTATCAAGGTCTTCATTTTGCACTTGGTCCACTATATTGGAAATTTGCTCCATAATTGGCTTAGTTTCATTAGGTGTCTGTAAGCTAAAGGTATCTAGAAAGATGTCCTTGATTTCATGTAGAATTTTCTTTTGCTTATACTCATATCTAAGTATTTCCTGCTTCTTTTTCCTCTCTAATGCCTCTTGCATTAGATTGATTTGCTCAAGATTAATATTATCATAATCATATTTGGAAATGACTATGTCTTCATCTAATGCTGGGTCTCCATAGTGAAGTACCCTAGCTACTCTTGTTGAGCTCGAGCCTAGTGCAAATATCTATAGTGGCATGGCATCAATGCTTAGCTTCTAAAGCATTTTAGGATTCCCTATTGTAGGCAAATTGACAAAAGTTTGTATTGCCTCTTGCTCCTTTTCCTTATGACTTTCCTTGTCCTCTTTAGATATATCCTTGTCAATCACAATGATTTGTGGAGGTGCACCTTGATCTTGTGTTGTAGAGACAGATGTATCCATCTACCCTATTTTCTCCTTTGTAAGCTCCTTGTCTTCTGTACTCTGTGTCTTATGTTCAATCATCAAGACTTGAACTATGGAGTCAACCTTTGCAGATGTGTCTGCTACTATTTGCACTATTGGTTGTCCAATTGTAGCTGTAGGGATGTAATAAGGTGGTTCTTGTGGATCCACCTTATCCCTTGTTATATCTACTATAGACTTTTGTAACTCTTCCACACTGACCAAGACTAGATTTGTACACAATTGTGCTTGCAATGTAGTTTGGTCAAGAATCTTTTTGAGATCCTCTGTAGTTAGTGGATTGATGTTCTAACTAGAATTGTCAAGAACATCTTGCACAATTATGATATCTATAGGTGTGGGGGTATCATGTGGAGGGCTCAAGGGTGGTAGTTGTGTGTCTTGCACACTTTGTTCTTGTAGCTGCTCCTCAACACTTGCCACTATATTTGTTTTATGTGTCTCCTCCACTATCTTTTCCCTTGTCTCTTTCACTGCTTCCTCCTCCTTGTCATTCTCTTCTTCTTCTTCATTGTCTTTTTGTTCAAGGGGATCCTCTTCTCCTAGTTTCACTGTTGTTAATCCATATATTAACTTCCATTTTTTTTTGGTTTATTTACAACATCTTCAATGTTATTTTGAAGTATGTTGAAGGCTCTATATTTGGGAGAGAATTTGCTCCCATGCTTTTTGCTTGCCTTTGTGATCTGACCTTTTGTTAGCTCAGGCATTACCCTAGCTAAGCTAGATTCTCTTATTTCCTTCTCCATATTGAGGCAATAATGCCATTTATTTTCAATAATTGAATATAAATCTTTTGATATATAATTATCAAGTTCAAGTTGAGTTGTCTTGAACTTGGCCATCATGGTATAGATAGATTCTTCCACCATGTTTTTCTCATCTCTACTAAGTTTATTAAATTCAATACTTGTTAAGCCACTCAAGTCAGAATTATCCTTAATATTATCACAAATGTTCTCTAAATCAGATTTAGATGCATGACTTACCACTCTAAATTAGCTTATATCCTATGACTCTATTTTCTCATCATTTGAGTCAGGTTGAGCAACATATTTCCTTCTTAGTCTCTTCTTTGCTAGCCCATGTTGCTCAGTTGCCTTCTTCTCCTTGGCTTGTTCTTTGACTTGCTGAGTGGTTGCCCTTGTGCTTGCTCTTGTAGTGGGCTTAGTAGGGCTTGGCTTGGCAGCTTTCTTAGGCTTTGCAGCTGAATTTGTGCTTGCCTTCCTCTTCTTTGGCTGTGATTTAGTAGGTGCTTCCTTGGCTTGCTCTTCCTCGACACCTTCTTCCTCTATGTCTTCTCCCATGCCTTGTGTCAAGGCAAGTGGCCCTTGATCCTCCTCACCCTCTATTGTTCCTTCACCAAATTTTGCCTTCAACTTCTTCACCAGTTTGTCTTTCTTTTTCAAAACTAATTTTGTCTTCAATTCCATCTCCACCTTGGATCTAGCAACATCATAAGTGCTAAAGGTTTTAGCACTTTTATCTACTTATTCTATAAGTAAAGCTATTATTGCTACTGAAGCCTCATCAATATTGATCTCATAACCAAGTGGCCTTAGCCATCTTATCCTTGGTATAGTTGCTTGAATGTAGGTGTAGCCTATATCAACCAAAAAAAAAATATCATTTATATGTTGTTCAACTAGGGAAATAGGTATCCTAAGCCTTTGTTTCATAGAATTCTTAAAGTCTACAAAATATCTCGTCAAAATGGTTTCAAAATTTGCCCCCATCTATTCTATATATTCATTGATTTGTACATCAACTGATCTGTTTGTTTTCCAACCTATCTTGCTAAAGGAAGGAAATTCATTCTGAATATTAAAAAATATGCATATTAGAATTGATCCAAACTTGCATTGGGCACTCTTGGACCTTCTTATAGCCCCAAAGTTCTCCATGATTTGTTGCATTGCAGCTTAGCTAGGTCATATGTATGATCCTTCTTGACAATCTTATATCCCACATCAACTGCAATGCAAGGCACATTGTTCAATCTTCTTGATTGATAGAATTTGTGAGAGATAAATCTGAAAAAATATTCTATGAGAGGGTCCTTAATTGTTTCAATGGTCATGCCTCTCTTATTCCATTGTGCTCCAATGTTCCTTTCAATGACCTTTTTGGAGTCACTTCATAGAGTCTTAGGTTGATCTAGGGTTGGGTACCCTATAACTCTATGAATGCTCCTTTTAGTTATTTTCATCAGGCCTCCTTCTAACCATAAGCATCCATCATGTATTCTACTCAAAACTAACCTAATCCATTTTGTTTTAAAAACTGTGGGGAAGTCTAGGGCACAGATAAGTCCCTTTTTCTCAACTATGTCATATTCTTCCTTGAACACCCCATTGACACATAGTTTATTGTAGGCTTCCCTGATCTCCATGTCTCACATTCCTCCTACTTTACAATTATAGCATTTGCAAATGTCTTGAATCATGACTACTTTGGGGGGAATGATATATAGTGCACCGATTGGGTTGTTCTTGCAAGCTACTTCAGGGATGAACTTGAATTATGGTTGCTTAACCTCTCTACTAACCAACTAAACCTTGAGAAGCTCCTTATCCTTGGGATTTTTTGAGCTAGATACCATTTATACAAACTAGGGTTTAACAAATTCAAAGACTGTGTAGCTTGGCACTCGAATAAATACCTTTGAATCAATTAAATTGCTTTTGAATCTTTGCTCAAATCTTTTCAAATCCTTTTCCTTCACTTGAAATTTCTTCTTTGCTCTGCTCACTCTTTTCTCTGCATCTAAATGACGAAAATGATTAAAAAGTCAAACATATGCCCTTCAATACCTAGCATTAAATGCTTAGTGTTCATACAGCTGGATACTTAGCTCGTGTGCATTTTCTTGCATTACTCGGTATCAACATGATTTTAACTTCACTTAGAAATTGAAGGATTTACCCTTACTTGGCATCAACTAGCACAATTTTAATTAGTAGCAACTAATCACTCGGCTTCCACTATTTCTATTCATCAACTCAACATACATTATCATTCACTCAACATCTGAA
This sequence comes from Cupressus sempervirens, assembly GCA_028749045.1. NCBI lineage: Eukaryota > Viridiplantae > Streptophyta > Pinopsida > Cupressales > Cupressaceae > Cupressus > Cupressus sempervirens. Next base: position 265,217,971 of record CM053792.1, read on the forward strand.
GGTAACTTTTCATACTCGGCAACAATATGAAAACTATGAAGATTTAACTTTAGATTTTCCTTCATAAGCTTGCATCTTTATTCAAGCTATTTATATCCTTTGTAGTACTAACTCGTCTTGGAACCAATGTATGATAAAGCATTGTATATCAGTTCCTCATACCTTCTTTCACTTAGTTGGATGAAGTGTGACCACCTAACCTTTTAGGTGAAGTGATCCCTCCATTGGATGTGTTGCTTCCATCTATTTTCTTCCATGTCTTATTCATCTCTCCTTTGATGTGTTCAACATCAACTTTCCCTTTTCCTTTGTTGAACTCAGAGTTGGGTGCCTTTGATCTTGTTGGGCAATACTTGCTAATGTGTCCTATCTTTAGGAAACTGAAACAAGTGGTTTGACTTAAACATCTATTGTAGTTACCACTAAAGTGTGTTCTTATGCAATACTCAGGAATGTGTCCATATTCTTGATAGTAGTAACAACTTTTCCTAGTGTTGTAGTCCCAATTGTAGTGATGTCTGTGACTTTTTGTCTTTGTTGGTTGGTTTGGTGATCACATAGGCTTGGATCTTCATTCAAATGTTTTATGTCCATACTTTTGATAGTTGTAGTAGTGACCTTCAAATCTTGGTGTCCTGATGGTTTTAGTCCTGCATTCATGTGCCTGATGTCCTTTCTTATTGCACTTACGATAGTGACCCATGGTTTTAGGTTTTTAATGCTGATTGACATTCTTGCTCCTGCACACATTAGTAGTATGTCCTTTCTTACCACAAAAATGACAAGTGGGTTTTGAGCCTTACATTTGTCACTTCTTTCTTCAGTAGTCATGGATGATTCTCCTTCTTTAGTGCTAGTATAGCCTAGTCCTTATGTGTCATTGATGGATCTTGGAGACTTCAGTAGTTTCTCAAAATACTTGATGGCTTCATTGGGCTTGTTGAAGCTCTTTGCAGTTTCTTTTTCTCTCCTTAGATCATTTAGCAGTTGTTCATTCTGCAACCTTAGTATGGTAATCTCAATGTCTTTGACATTCAACTCATGATGGGCATTCATCATTTGGCTTAGGATGTCTAGTTGCATGTTGGAAACTCTTGCAAGCTCAATTGATGTCTCCTCTAGTCTATTGGCTAGGTTTCTCTTGTCATCTTCCATAATGGCCTTATCTTCAATGACTCTCTTCTTCTGTTCAGTCACTTCACATAGCATCATGGCTTGTGATTCTTGCTCAATCTTGAGAGTTCTAATTCTCGATTAGGTCTACAATTGCTACATCAAACTCCTTTGATTCTCCATTGGAAAATACTTTTGTGGTGCCAATATCCTTGCATTTTTTATCATTCTAAGCTAAGGTGATGTCTTTTCTTCTCTTTAGGGATTTCCTCAATTCCTCCCTAGCTTCTTCCAGAGAATGTAGAATGAGATGTATTTCAATCTCCTAGCTTTCTATAATCTTCCCAAGCTTGTAGAACTCCATCTCTAGATATTTTCTCCAAGTTTTAAAGCTTATCCTTATGAGAACTTAGCTCTAATACCAAATTTTGAAATTTACAAGTCGGAAGTATACTTCTGAGAGGGGGGTGAATCAGAAGTAAAAAGCTTAACCAATAAAACTTTTAACTTAAATCAATATATGCAAGTAACATATATAAATAACATGAAAGTAAAGGCATGCATGAAAATATATGACACAATATTTGATCACCTAGAAACCCTCCAAAATGAGAAAGTAAAATTGGGTTGGGGATGACACCCACAACTTATCACTGCAACAATAGTGTAACTTGTTAAGGTTACAAAGTTTGACCATTAGCAATGGTCTACCCTATGAGAGGCCTGCCCTATTAAAGGCTTTAACACCCTATTAAAAGTGTACCTTTCTAAAGGATTTACAAAACATTCACTTGGAATGTCACCCTATTAAAGGATTTACAAAATGGTCATTAAACCAACCTAACTCCATAGGATTTTCATTCCGCTAATACAATTGTTAGAGAGTATAGTAGAATGTGTTGATTTGATTACTTACAATTCTCAATTGCTGATTTCAGATCGCTATTCAATCCATTCTAATTTGATGTGATTCTATGTGAAGTGCTGAGATTCTGTTCTCCTTAATTGATCTTGCAATTCCTCTTATTTACTAAGTCACCTTAAATGTCCTCTTCAACCTTCTATTCTTTGCTCTCTTTCACTCTATCAATCCTCTCTATTCGACAACTAAATTATTGAGCTTAGTCATCTTTAATAGGTTTTTGTGACTTAGGGTTAGGTATGAATCTACGACCAAGATTCATCCTTTTTGCCTCTTTAGCATTCAAATTATTTAATTGGTTGCATGGTGATTACATAAGAAATCAAAATAGATTCAATATTATCTCTAATATTTGAGATCTATCCATTAGCTGTCATGAAACATGATTTACAACTGAGTCTGTGAAGGCACAAACTCTAATGTCAATACTGTGTCACTCGGGACTTGTTGCTTGGCACCTAAATGACTCGACACTATCTGTCCTGAATTAGCACCTATTACAACTCAAAAATTGTACATATATTATACTCAGCATATATTGCTAGCTTGACATGAACTTAACAAGTAGCTTAAGTGTGTTGACACTCAATTGTCAAAACCAGTCTAAGACTAATAGGGGTAAGTATCCATAAGAAAACACATATGATAATCTGTCTAACTAATCATCATCAATAACTAAAAACACTGTAATAATCATCATGCATACATGAAGTGTAGAATACCAAGTAATATCATCATAAAATCAACTGAATTTGAAACAATATCTAATAATCTCAAAATAATGCTACTAATCATCAAGCATAAAACTAGCCTAAAAGAGTTTGGCAATAATAATAAAATGAAAACTTGGGGCAAGCACTACATCCACCCCCCTAGACTTAGGTTTACTCCTAGAACCCTGCAAGAAAGGTAAAACTAAAGAGCTCATTGTGCAGATCCCACTAGATCCTTTTCCCTTGTAGGAGGATATGACTCTACTGAGAACACTACAACAATAATATCCAACATAACAAGGTGCTATAATAACCATAAAACATACTACTTACAATCACTTAGAGCAATATGATTCTGGTTTAATAGTAAATTGAAAACCATATTGATTTAACGTTCATCTTTTTAACAAATCTGAAATAGGTCCCCTAAAACACTCTAAACAAAGGATCAACATCCCTAATCCATTGGAAAACATACAAGTTATAATGTATAGACATAAATCGAAAGTCAAGAACATAAATGTTATGAGTTTCCAAGTTCAATGTTAAAAGTTCTATTGCTTCTAATTTGATAATATTATTTATGTTTCATTTCAGTTCAACTAGTTCAAGTGTTCAAGTTTGTAATAGATCCGCATAACAATTTTAAAGTTTCATTTTTGTTCAACTAGTTAACAACTAGTGGCACTCCAATATACTTAGAGCTTCCAATGTAGAACTCAGGCTCTGATACCAGATGTAATGCCCCACCAAGGGATCCAAAAGAATTAACCTAGAGTTTTACTAATTTTTCCAAATAATTTTTTCTAAAGAAAGAATAACAACATACATGTCAATCATAAAGTAGCGGAAGCAATAAACATACAATCATACAAAAGCAAACATAACAGATTACATTCTTTAAGGATCCCAAGACATTGAATCACATTTGAATTTATTTAATACTAAGTCTCACAATTACCACATCCACATGAAAGAATAATTAAAATTCCAAAGTCCATTTAAATAATATACATTTGTTCTGAATGCCACTTGGCAATAAAATTCAGAATGCTCAATAATCCACTGTACATGTCACAAGGTATGAAAAGCTAAAAGAATGTACATTTATAAAAATAGATTACATCATCCCTTTTGGATCCATGATACAAAGTACAATATAATAAGTGAAACCATCTATCATAAATATATAACTATCCATCATAAAGCACAAAGATAGAATGGAAGGAAATATAGACAAAGAACTCCAGCCACGGTATCAACGAACGGATCTCAATGGTAAGAGAAAAAAGCACTACCACCCGACCGCATGGTAACCCAAAAAAACCCACTCCCACTATGTTGAGGAGATAGTCTCAAGTCCCAAATAGGATATCAATCCAAATATCAACAAAAATCTCTAAGTCCAAGAAATCCTAAAAGTAATCTAACTCAAAAGTTCAAAGATAAATTGACATCTATACCCAAAGGAAAACATAGACATGTAGGAAACCTACTATGTAAGCAGACAAGTGTCATCCCACAAATCAATGCTAGAGTTACCCTGGTAGTCTCTCAAGACCTCGACCCCCTAGTGATCCCTATGTAGCACTAGTATCCTCTTGTACTGACAAGGCATACTAATGTTGCATGGTTGCAATGAAGCATTCTCTCTACTCCCATCCTAGTCTATACTAGCACTCAAGACATGGACGAGAACATACAGAGACTCTTATTAGGTTAATTTTATTCCCATTTAGTGTAGTGTTCTCACTTATTAAACAACTTACAATGGGTTACCATGGCAACAACTTAGGGCCCCGACCTCAATTGCAAGCCACTTCTTGACATTACATATAGATAACCTACCCTAGGCTCATAAAAGCATAAATCAAAGAATCACAAATTTAACCTCAAACCTATACAAGTGACTAGAAAGCATGAAAAGATAATACACAATAACACATCAGTTCTCTATGAGCAACTGGAAAGCACCCCCAAAAATTATTGACCGAAGACTCAAAATGGTTAAGTCAAATATGTCATAACATTCACCCCAGCTTCACATAAGAACACTAGAAAGCAATAACAAACAATATAGTCAAACTCAACATAGAGCATATTAGACACATTACCATGGTTGAGTTTAAAAGATCAAGATCAATTCATCATAACATCACAAACATAAAACTCCCAAGCCTCTGGTAGATGTCCTAATCTAGTCAACACTCTAATCAACCCAAACCCAAAACACAAACCCCATACAGATAACATAGTAGATCATAGTTTGGTTTGATTTTGAAAACATGTTGATGAGTTAAATGTAAGGTTTCAGTTTTTGTTCAATGTAAGTATCAACTAAAAGAGATTCTCAGTTTACCCTACAAGTTAACCCATTCATTTATTCTAATAAAATATAGAATTACCCCCATTATATATTAAGTCAATTTCCTAATATACTCTAAGGATAATTTATTTATTTATTTAAATTACTAAAATAATTCGTATTGATTTTCAATAAAATAATTTGCAATTTTATTAAAATCAAAATTAACAAAAAATTAAATAAATACACAACCTTGTTAACTAATTTTGATTATTAAATAAATAAATAAAATTATATTTAATTGAATTATATTCAATCATATTAAAATTAATTAATAATTATATATAAAATAACTATATTTTAATTCATTATTAAAATTAAAACAATTAATAATATTTAATTTAATAAATAATATTTAAAATTAATATCAAATAACAATTAAAACTTTTAAATAAAATAAAATAAAATATTACAAATTTCATAAACTGGCACTTAATTTAATAAGGTCACCAACCTTTTAGAAAAGAGGGCCATCCTACTGTGGAAGGGTGCTTGCGGCCGTAGTGATTTGTACCACTGCTATCATAGTACCCTATGATCAACAGGGTAACCCCCACTTTAAAAGTGGTGAGGGGAGGAGGTGAGTAAACCCCCCCCCACCACCAAAAAAAAATAAAAATTTATTATTATATAAATATAAGTATAAATTAAATAGTATTTTGTTTAATAATTTTTTTTAAATATAAATTTATAAAAAAGAAAACAAAACCCTCTCTTTTAATACTTTATATATATATATATATATATATATATATATATATATATATATATATATATATATATATATATATATATATATATATATATATATATATATATATATATATATATATATATATATATATATATATATATATATATATATATATATATATATATATATATATAAACATTTTGATAGGAAAAATACAGTCAACCATTCAAATTTCCAAATTAAAATTTTCATTTATTTCAAACCTTCCCTATACAAATTTCTTCCATCTATGGAATGAGGGTTTCTAATTGATGTTTCAATCTCTAAGTATACAGAAGAATCAACATGCATACCAAAAGTTCACAATATTGAAACACTCATCACAAAGAATTATTTAGATAATCATTCGATGATTATGAAGAAGATAGGAAAAGAAATAGCATAATTAATTATATGAAATTAATCACAAGAATCTACCTAGATTCTGATGCTAACAATGCAATGCACAAAAAGATTTGTGAGATAAATTTCTCCACTCAAAACCTTCTCTCGTCTAAAAATTCTCCTTCCCAAAATTTGTGGGCCCTAAAAAATGAACCCTCAAATTGTGATATGGAGTTCTCTCCTAAAATTGGGTCACTAATTGTGCGATCACTAGAGAAGACTCCTTGCTCACTAGACTTTAACTCTTTATTATCTTTTCTTTATCTTTTTCATGCATGTTAATTGAAATGTAGAATATCTTTATTTAATTTCACTTGACTTCTTGGGGCATTGGTCAACTTTTGTTTAAGGCATTGAAATGTTACTTCACACTTTTTAACCAAATAATTTGTTTCCCTTTTCTTTGGAGGGACATGATTGGGTGAGGAATTTTAGAGTACCCCATTACAAACCTTTGGTAGTACTCAACCAATCCCATAAAACTTCTCACCTTTGAGACATTAATAGGAGTTGGCCAGTCTATTATCACTTGTATTTCTTAAGGATCTATCAATATTGCTTCTCTTGAGATTACATTTCCCCAATATTTAACTTCTATTTGGAAAAATTTACACTTCTCTAGAATGGCATACAATTGGTTTTCTCTAAGATATTGAAGAGTTTTCCTTAAATGTTTTATGTTCTTCGATGGTTTTGGAATATACAAGTATATCATCCAAAAATACTAATAAATTTTTGTCTAGGTATGTCCTAAAGACTCCATTTATTAAACTCATAAACACTATGGGTGCATTAGTTAACCCAAAAGGTAAAACTTCAAACTCATAATGAACATTTCAAGTGCAAAAAGTTGTCTGGTGGATATCTACTTCATAAATTTTGAGTTGATGATCCCTAATTTTAAGCCAATCTTTAAAAACATTTTTCCCCCTCCATCTAATCAAACAATTCATATATCCTAGGTAGAGGATATCAGTTCTTAATGGCAACATTGTTAAGTTATCTATAATCAATGGACAACCTTAAGGATGTATCCTTCTTCTTGACAAATATTATGGGTGCTTCCTAGGGTGACTCTAATGAACCCCTTCTCCAAAGGTTCCTCTAACTGAATCCTTAATTCACTCAACTCTTGGATAGTCATTCGGTAACATGCCTTGGAGATTTTTTGTGCCACTAGTACTAGATCAATATGGAAATCTATATCCCTTTTTAGAGGAATCTTTGGGATCTCCTTGGGAAATATGTTCACAAATTCTTCTAGAAAAGGATGATTTAGTTTTTGTTTCTTCTATTTCTAGTTCATGGTCATTAACTATTACTACAAACCATTGGCCTCCTTTCCTCATGCTTCATTTTAATTGCATTACTAATATCATTCATAAGTAAATGGATCTTTGAACCCATGTTGTTTTTCTTTTTCTTCTAGAATCATTCTTGTATAGGATTTCCTTCTTCCTACAATCTATGCTAGAGTAATGAGTACTGGGTGTGTAGATATACTTCTATTTTGTATACCTCTTATGAATTTTATCATAATCTAAGCCTTTCCTAAATCCTTTTCATGTAACTAATTATTAGGAAATATAGTGCATTTAGTAAAGTTGTAGGCTAAAAAAGATACTTCTTGAAGAAACACCAATTAATGCAAAAATAACAAAAATTGTTTTGTTGTGCTACAAGAAGAGGAATAAGGGTGAATGCAATACTAGTTGAATGATTAAGAGGAGATGTCTTTGTGTGAGTGATGGCTATTCACATCTTAGTAGATCTTGTTTTGAAAGTATGGCTGATAGCCATTATCTCATATTAATTTTGTTATAACAACTTCTTAGCTAAAAATTCATGGCTTATAGCCAAAACATATTATAAACTATTTAACTTTGAGGTCATCGACCATAAAAAAATGATTATAATTAGCATAGAGATTGAACTATATATACCAATATGTGCATAAAACAATGGATATAATATAATTAAGTGTTGGGTGAAATTTATATTTTCTTTTTGAATGTATCAATTCTACAAACTTAGTTTCATATAGTATTCGAGCATTAATCTTTTACTCACCAAGTAGATTAGAGGAAGGGCCCCGTCGTGGAAACTCTGGTGAGATTATTTCAATATGTGTTGTGAGTATCATTTGTGTTTATTCAATTCTTTATTCATTTGTGTATTAATTATAGAAGTAAAAATCAATTACCAATGAGATAGTCAAATATCTTTATGAATTTTTGTAGCAAAAGAAAATAGAACTCATATATGCTATACATTTAGATAGGTTTTGATTATTTTATTTTATTCATAGAATTGATTATTTCTTAAATTATTGAGTTGTTGTCAATCTATCTTGCTAGGAATTCAACCATCCTTACTTTCGACTAGTGCTTTTACTTCAACCAACCTTTCATCATATACTTCCCCAAACTATCATTAACCACATTGAACTTCTTGTCACCTTCTATTGTTATGTTTTTACATCATGCATTATAAATTCTCATCACCTTTTGTTATTGCATATAATCTTCCTATCTCACATGATCACTTTATCTATTGATATCAGAGATTTCCTACCACAACTAAAACTTCCTATCATAGACTTGGGTTGTTCTAGTCTTTGTTAATAATGGATAATTCAGAGTGTTGTTTGGAATGTGATCTTTAGTTTTGAATCCATAATTAATTAAGTGTGATTATGTTGTGATAAGTTGTAGAGTTTGATTTTTAGTGCAGATGTTTAATTTATTAAGTGTGGGTATATATACATATATATCTTGTGGCTTTCAGTAACAATATGGAAGTCTAGTGATTAGCATAAGTGGATCCAAATAGATTTACTTTTGCAAGTGCACATTTCTTTCTACAAGAGAGTGTGGTTATTTTGAGCGTGGATTTCAAGGCTTCCAATTTGATTCCTTAGAAGTGTGACTAGATTTCTTGCATAACCACAGGGCTTATTATCTTCATCCCTTGAGAAAATAACCACTATATCCCTCATCAACTTATGAGTCATGGATTGATACTTTAAGGGTATTCTAGTCCAAATTATGTCTCAAAATATCTCATTAAAATAGACCCCAACTTTACCCTATAGTTTTGGCACCATTGTTAGGGAGATATATTAAAGGCATGAGGTCATAGTAAGTCAAGTTAGGAATAGTGTGTCTTTGGAAATGTCTGATCAAGTGTCAACCTTGCTGTAGTGTCCCCGTTCTGACATGTAATATAAATAATAAATAAACCATTATATATAAAGTGTTATTAATAAAAATATTAAAGTAATAATATTTTATGTGTAAAATTATATATAATATCCTTGCATTATAATAATGTGGATTATGAAATTAATTAAATAATAATCTAATATAATAATAATATGGTTAAGATATGATACTATTAATATAAAGTATTATAATATTGTAATATAATCTATAGTTGATATTTTATTAGAATAATATATATTATAATACAATTATTATTAATATAATATATCAAGCTTATTAATATAAGTATATAATTAATATAATTATATTATTATTACTAATATTAATGAAAAGACATGACTCCTAGGAATGAAAACTATATACATAGAGAAATTTTAACATTGAGGGATATATCATAAGTAAGGAAAAATATAAAGGGAAAAAAGAGGAATGATCCACAATCTGAGAACAAAAAGGAGAAAATATATTTATAGTAAGGATATAAACCCTAATGTCCCAAAAGGGGACATTACAAGTGGTATCAGAGCTTTGAACTTGCCATCATGTTGGGAATAATCAAAAGTTTATGACAACATATTAGTAGACATATAGATGAATAAGTATATACAGTTCTGAATTTTTTAAATAAAAAAATTGGAAAATTTTTGGAGAATATGGGCAAGGTATTACTCTGCAAGTTCATTTGAACATTGAAAAATAGCATGGAAAGTATGGTTATCGTGAATGATATTCTCATCTAGTAAATACAAAAATATTATTGACCCTTTCATAGTGGTCTAAGGGTTATTTGCGGACTCGTCTCTTTGAATTTTAGACTAGGCATTGGTAAAATATCCTAAGGAAAGAAATGATATAAAGTTTTCGAGGAAGAATATTTATTGCAGAGCTAATATTTTATCTTACGAGAATTATATTCGGACAGAGTTGGAGAATTTGTTTGCACAGGCCCATAATTTGGGATTTATTTGTTGCATTTCCCACAAAACAAATAATCGTGATCGTCAAGAAGTTTCAGAAAGAAATTTAAATTATGTTCTCTGTAGTCGCCAAGAATGGGAATGCATCAAATTCACTTTACTATGACAAGCATACTGTGAAGTTTAAAGATTTGAACAGAAGTATATCTTTGTGACGAAGCAGATCTAGACCAAAGTTATTTAAGAGAGACAAGTGTTATTAACTTTGTTGTGAATAATATCACCACACTCTATCGGTGCACATAAGACTCCATTTGTGTAGTATCATCTGGGAAAATGAAGGCAAAAATAATTCGACTCTTAGTGCTAAAAGGATATTACTTGTTGTAGACGTGTTTGAGAAAACATTCAAAATTTTGAACACTAGGACCCGGTAGGCATGGTGATGAGATTTTTAGGTTATTTAGAACTTGAAAGCAATAGTAGCGACATTGAAGATCAAGATGAGAGTGAATCTATATTCGAAGGTTGAGCCCAAGAAATCTAGACAAGTCTAACAGAAACAATTGAGACAAAAATTGGAAAGATTTTATTCTTCAATATCATCTACACAACTCTGGAAGTGCATTACCAAAGTGATTGGAAAATAGTGAATACATTTATAGATAACACCTTCCATTTTGCGAAGTTTCAACCATTTGAATTAGCAATTCATCAACTGATCTGGCACTATATAAATGAGCTCCACGATACTGAGCAGGATTTAAGGGTGATTTCCCCCGAGCACAGGCGATATCTGGTTCTAAGCGATAAGTCCAAGACCATGTTGGGATAAGTCAGTTGAACATAGAAGTGCTCAAGGAATTGAGGAATTGGCAATAGGAAGTCTTGTCAGTATCCTAGTCGCATACATCATATAATTACAATGATGTGAAGGAGAATCTAATGACACTCCCAATAATGAGGACGATTACCAACTGAAATATATATGGATTTGTCTTAGTGTAAGAAAAGTTATCAACGAGATCAGCAGATTTTTGAACTAATTTTGGTGAGTTACATTGTCTCGAGTATTGCATCATTTTAGTCTCTTCGAAGGCTCTAATAGATGTTGAAAAGGAAAAAAAAAAATTCTGAAATATATCTATGGAAAATATTAGAAAACTGCTCTCAGAGTGAACAGCTTGGGGTAATGAGATCTGTCTATTCAAATTAAAATATTGGAAACAACGTTGGGGTCTGAAAGTTCAAACATATGTTTATGAAGGTCTACAATTCATTCGAGTATGAAAAGGATTGTTTTGAACTTCGAATAAAAATAGATGTCAATAACACATGCCCAACTTAAGCTTTAGTAAGGATGAAAACTAACTAATAAAAACCCTAATGGCCAAATAAATGATGGCATAGAGAGTGACTGAGGATCTACCTGAATATAGTGGAAGAATCCTTTTTCTCAAAACCATCCTAGAACTGAATGGTGCCACTAACGTGAGCAATTGCTAAACTGTGAGGGAGATATAAGTAAATAAAACAAGAAAGGATATAAAAAAAATGGACAATGTATAATATAAAAAGGCAATGAAATAAATATACAATATAATGTATGCACTTAGGAATAGTGCTCTTCTACCAAGTTTGGCCCCGATTCTCAACCACAATCAGGTCAACAATCATCCAATAAATAAGAAGTTGAAATATTTCACATTGGCTTGTCATGTGGATCCCACCCAAAGGAAACCGTTTGTACCAAACATAAAAAGTGTAGGAGAAAATAGGAAACAAAAGTTATATTATTTCCACGTGTGCATGAAAGATCTATGCACAAGCATAGATAGTCTCTGGTGCCAACGCATTGATAGGCTCTACGCTAAAATTCAGATGATCTCTACACCAAAGGGTGCAGTTGGGTACCCCCATTCCCCCGTGCAAAGGACTGATGTAAGGTACAGAACACTAGCTAAAAACATTTAGGTATGAAAAGATAAAGGTAAGATATTTTATTGAGTACAAAAGTTGCTTTATATGTTGGATATATTTGTTATGTAATATTTTTTCCATCATATTATATATTTATGTGTATGAACATATTTATATATATAATTATAAAAAATATTTCAGTTTGAATATTACTAATATTAGAAATATGATTTTAATTGAAACAATGATAACTAATGATTTGATATTAAAGAGTAACTAATATGTTAGTCGATATCAATATAGTTTTATGGAATAAATGATTAATTATATCTTATAAGCATTTCCACTATTTAGTTAAAATATGAAATTGTAAGTTTTCTTAATTAATGTAATCATAAAGGTGTAGAATTCATTATTTGAGAAATGATTTAGGGATTTCAAGTAGCTTTCCTATGGAGTCTACAATCAAAAAAGGTCTATAAGATGCCTTATTGTAGTACTAGTTAAGGGGAAGACTATATAGAAAGCCTACCATATTTAACTTTCCTATGGAGTCTGCAATTAAGGGAGGTCTATTAAGACACCTTATTTTAGTACTAGTTAAGGGAAAGGCCATATTCAACTTTCCTACAGAGTCTGCAATTAAGGGAGGTTTGTTAAGACACCTTATTGTAGTACTAGTTAAGGGAAAGGCCATATTTAACTTTCTTATGGAGTCTGCAATTAAGGGAGGTCTATTAAGACACCTTATTGTAGTACTAGTTAAGGGAAAGGCCATATTCAACTTTCCTATGGAGTCTGCAATTAAGAGAGGTTTGTTAAGACACCTTATTGTAGTACTAGTTAAGGGAAAGACTATAAGGGCATCTATCCTTCCTATGGAGTCTACAATCAGGGAAGAGCTGCTATGATACCCTATTGCAGTACTAGTTAAGGGGAAGATAGTAAGGGAATCCTACCACTTTCCTATGGAGTCTACAATCAGGGGAGAACACCCTATTGTAGTACTAGTTAAGGGGAAGATAGTAAGGGCACCCTACCAACTTTCCTATGGAGTCTGCAATCAAGTGAGAGTTGTTAGGACACCCTATTGTAGTGCTAGTTAAGGGAAAGATATTAATGGCTCCTTTTCACAAGAACCTTTCTAGCAAAACAAGCAATCCACTAAGTAGACCACCTTGTGTGGATACCTAACACTTGCCACCGGGGCCAAGGGGGCCAAAGTCCGCTCTTGGGCTTAGTATGGAATTGGCTTGGATTAACTTATTATTATTCAAATTTCTTTGAATTTTATATCTATATGCATGTACTGATGCTTATTTTGTGGTTGCAGGGTTCATAAGCCTAATAAAGAAGTATAGTCATTGTGCATTGTTAATTTTAGGATCTAATCAAGGTTATGTATGATGTGTCTACATCATGTGTACTTCATGTTTTCATGATCTGTCTACATCGTATATGCTTCATGTTTTCATTCAATGTATATTTCATAAATTTTTTGGTCGTTTGAATGCAAGTATGTTTTGTGTTTGTGACAAACTTGTGTATGAAAGATTTTCTTGAGGGCAAGCAAATTCGAGAGGGGAGGACTGTAATGTCCCCATTCTGACATGTAATATAAATAATAAATAAACCATTATATATAAAGTGTTATTAATAAAAATATTAAAGTAATAATATTTTATGTGTAAAATTATCTATAATATCCTCGCATTATAATAATATGGAATTATGAAATTAATTAAATAATAATCTAATATAATAATAGTATGATTAAGATATGATACTATTAATATAAAGTATTATAATATAGTAATATAATTTATAGTTGATATTTTATTAGAATAATATATATATAAAAAATTATTATTAATATAATATATCAAGCTTATTAATATAATTATATTATTATTACTAATATAATTAATGAAAAGACATGATTCCTAGGAATGAAAACTATATACATAGAGAAATTTTAACATTGAGGGATATATCATAAGGAAAAATATAAAGGGAAAAAAGAGGAATGATCTGCAATCTGAGAGCAAAAAGGAGAAAATATATTTATAGTAAGGATATAAACCCTAATTTTGGGACATTACACTTTCCTAGTCTAGTACTTTAGATTTGTACTATAGTAAATCATTTAAGTGCATGAATAGACCTAGAGATAGTCAAGAAAGGTTTGTTAAGGAGTAAGGAGTTAGTTCAAATACTTAGAAAACATAAAATGAAAAAGGTTCATTGCACACATAAACAAAACCCAAGATAAACAAGGGAAATCCAAGCCCCACTCAGCCAGATCTGACTACCATATCCTCTAAGAAATCCTAGTAATTTAAAGGATCTTTTAAAACTATGTATAGGAAAACTCCAAAACCACCAAAGAAGCCTTTTAAAACTTACTACACACCTTAGATAACAAAATTCTTAGAGAAAATCATGGCTCATAACACATGAAATGTAGAAGGAGGTAATAATGGTGAAAATAATAGTAATGCAATAGTCTAACACAATACGACCTTTGAGTTTCCTATGTAACCTCCCAAAGATAATGCCCCTATGAAGAATATACCTCACTCAACACTTCCCATATTTAAATGGTCAACTACTGAAGATCTTGATATGTTACTATTTGAGTTTTATGTCCTTTGTAATAGCTATGATTATCAAAGTGATCGACAAAAATTGAAGTTATTCCTAGCTACATTAAAAGATGCTACATTGTAATGGTTTATGAACCTTAGGGACATTAGAGCATGGGATTAAATGAATGAATCTTTTCTAGAAAAATATCAAGTATATTGTAAAACCAAGGAAGTATAGGATGCAATCTTCCACATGCCTCAACAAGAAGAAGAGTCTATAGATGATTTCTTGGAATGATTCACCTTTGGCCTACGAAGTTTGAGACACTCAAATTTAACCACTGATACTATAAAAATATTCTTCCTTAGGGGAATTTGAGATGAGACCTTAGATGCCTTGAACTTAATTGGAAAATGAGACATTTCTAGTTTACCTTTTGAAGACATTTGTGATCTCTATAGGAACTATTCTAGATCCTAGTAGTCAATGAGAGGACATCCAAGTAAGTATACCTCTTTAGATAATGCATCAGGTATAACAAAAAGATAAATATGTAATTTAGTATATGATCTTAAAACCAATCTTTTAAATCATAAGGGTAAAAAAATTGATACACTTTATTCATGTAGGAAACAAGAAGAGGTAGAGTGTGATTTGGCATTATTTTGTTCATAATGTGGAAAGGAACATGGTAGTGAGGAATGTCCCTATAATAGGACCAATATCTCATCCCTTGAGGAAGCTAGCAAAAAATCTAGCTTGAAACCTTTTCCTATAGGGACCCCCAATACTAAGTATTCTAAAGAACTTGTGTACTTTATGGCACCAAGACATCCTTTTTTCCTAACCTTCACATCCCAATATGAAAAATTACCACTCCATGGAAAAATAATAATAAATTTCCCTTTTCAACCAATCAAGGAGATATGGGGGTTAGAGACAATTCTTACAACCATCACAATGGCGGTCATTCTCTTAATATTCATGGTGGATGCCACAACCCTCAGTTGCACAAAAACCATGGCAGCAGACATGGAGGCCACAATCACCACAATCATTTTATCCACCTCAAAAATAATATTCATTTCCACAATAACAATCACCTCCAATAATAACCCTTTATTATCTACTAAAACAACTACTACCATCAATTCTTCCACATCCCAATCAACCATCTAGTTCTTCTCAACCACCTAAATCGAAACCTATGTCGATGCAAATGGAAACAATTCCTATATTAAGGTAAACCAACCTATACACTATAATGAGTTGGTTAGTTATCCAACATATCTAGTGAATTCCCTTGTAATTGATGGAGTTCAACTTTGGTCTAGTAAGGTCCTTCAAGGCCCAACTATTACAAAGATAGAGGAATAAATTGATGATATTGTTGAACCTACCAATCATAAACAAGAACCTAAAGAGCCACCTTTTCCTAAAAGAATAAAAGAACAACCAAAAAATCCTTCAAAGCCAATGTTTGCATTTGATTTTATGGAAGAATTAAAAAATGTTAATATTCACATTCCTTTGTTGTAGGCAATTCAGGATATTCCAGTCTACGTGAAAGCTATCAAGGAACTATGCGAGAAGAAGAAAAAGAAAGAAGATCTCAAAACTATCCAAGTTATAGGATAACTCATAGATTTGATGCTAGGGAAGATTTCTATTCAAAAATATGTAGATCTGAGGAGTTCAATTAAGATACATATTGGTGATTTGATTATTCCTAATACACTTGTCAATCTTGGGGCAACAATAAATGTAATGACTAATGAAACCAAGGAGAGATTAGATTTATAAGATCTTAGACATACTCCCATAGTCTTGCCAATGGGTGATCATTATTTGGTAAAAATAGAAGGTATGAATTAATATGTTATCATTTCTATTGAATCTTGGGAGTATCCAATAAATTTTATGATACTACAACCTAAAACTAAGTTTGGGGATACCCCCTCATTTTAAGAGGACCTTGGTTAGTTGTTGCTAATACTTTTATTTATTGCAGGTCTAGAGACATGGTAATCTCAAATGGAGAATACAAAAAAGAGCTAATATTGTACCTCTAGCACAACCTCTAGCAGGAATAGAAGAACCCTACTGGGTTGATATTGATTTGGAAGATTTTTTTCCTATTTTGACCATCCAACATAGTAGGGAATTAGAAGATACTTTTGAGGATATTGTCATTTAAAAATTTTCTATGAGGTTGATGATGTTTTTGAGTCAATGATTTTTCCTAATAATTCCATTAACACTTTCCCATTTGGGGACTTTCTATTGGTAGGTGATTCATCATTAATTCAACATTTTATTACTCTACATTAGCTGTTACCACACACTTGTCAGTATAGTCCATTCTTTATGTCCAGCCCCAAAATGTCACTTCATGCTATAGAAACTCCTACACAGTCTTGTCCTACAGAAGTTCTCCATGGGAAGACACTCAACCTTAACCCAAATCTAAGTGAATCCCAAACTAAGGAGTTTCTTGAAATATTATGCAAATACAAACAATCCTTCGCATGGGATTATCAAGACATGTGTGGTATACATCCTTCCACCTATACTCATGATATCTATATCGATGGAGGAAGTAGACAAGTAAGACAACTACAAAGGAGATTAAATCTAGTCCTCTGATAAATTATAAAAGAAGAACTACAGAAAATCCTCAATGTTGGATTCATTTATCCAATATCTGATAGTCAATGGGTGTCTCATCTTGTAGTTGTACCTAAGAAGAATGATAAATGGAAAATATGTGTTGATTATAGAGCCCTTAATAAAGCCACAAAAAAGGATCATTTTCCACTACCTTTTATAGATAAAGTTTTGGACACTTTACTTGGTAAAGAGTTCTTTTCTTTTCTACACAGCTTTAGTGGATATAAAAAGTTTGGAATTGCACTAGAAGATCAAGACAAAACCACTTTCATGTCTCCTTGGGGTACATTCACTTATGATGTTTGAGAATGCCCCAACAACCTTTCAAAGAGTGGTATTGAGTATTTTTGTTGATCTGATTCATGATTATGTAGAAGTATATATGGATTATTTTACTATGTATGGTCACACATATGAGGAAGCTAAGATAAATCATAAAAAGGTACTTAAAAGATTCATTCACACTAACCTTTCTCTAACTCACAAAAAAATTTCATTTGTTAATGACTGAAGGTATTATTTTGGGTCACCATATCTCTTCTCTAGGAATTAAAGTGGACTCTAAAAGATTTAAATCATTCAAAATATTTCTATAGCTACTTGTCTAAAATATGTAAGTACGTAGTTTCTTAGGGCATGTTTCTTATTACCAATAATTTATTGAGAAATTTAGTAAGCTAGCCTCATCACTCTTTGATTTGTTAGGTAAAGATGTGGGATTTTCATGGGAACCCAAATGCTACCAAGCTTTTGAAGAAATTAAAGGTAATATCATCTATACTCCTATATTGCAAGGATCAAATTGGAATTTTCCTTTTCATGTTCATAAGTTCTTTGGGGCTTGAAAAAAAATTTGGGCCCTATTTTATAGGGATTTTGGGCCGACATGTAATTATTAATTATAACCCTAAAGTGGTAAAAATACTTGTATAAAAGAGCTTAGGGTTAGGGATTGTTTCATAGTTGTGATGCAAAATTGGTTCTTGCGATGGTATTGAGTTGTAAGGGATTACAGGTTGTAATTAGGTTATAATCACTAGATTGTAATAATATCAGACTTGCTATTTGGTGGACATAGCCTAGAGATTGGGTGAACTACATTAAATCTTGGTGTCTCGTGTTCTTTTCTGTTTGATCTATTATTTTTTGTTATTGGTTATATTTGCATGTAATTGTTATTTCTATCTGTGGTTTAATCCTAACAAGTGGTATCAAAGCCTAGTTGTTTCTCAGCTATCCTCTATAGGAAAGTCTCATGGTTGAGTGGGAGTAATGGTAGACAAGGGTAAGCTGAGGGTTGACAATTTTAATGGGCAAAACTTCTAGTTATGGAAGATGCAAATGGAAGACTATCTTTATCAGAAGGATTTATGGAAGCTGTTGGAAGGCAAAGCCAAGAATCAGGGATCTATGTCAAATGATGAATGGGATCTTTTAGGCAAAAAGGTACTTGGAAGAATTTGATTATGCTTGGCACCATCAGTGTCATTTAATATTACAAAAGTGAAGATGACATAAGAATTGATGCAAACCCTAGCAAAACTATATGAAAAGGCCTTCGCTTCAAACAAGGTATTTCTCATGAATCATTTATTTAATATGAAAATGGCAGAAGGTGGATCTGTTGCAAATCATTTAAATGAGTTTAATACTATTATTAGTCAGTTATCTTCTGTGGGTATCAATTTTGAAGAAGAAATTAGGGCTCTTATGATTTTGTGTTCTTTGTTAGAAAGTTGGAATGGCTTGGTAATGGTTGTGAGTAATTCTATTCTTGGATCTAGTACCCTAAAATATGATGATGTGATTGGTGTTGTTTTGAGTGAGGAAACTCATAGGAAAACCATAAGTGGATCTACATTAGGAAGTGCTTTGAATGCAAAAATCAGGGGCAAAATGACTGAGAGAGGAAGTAATTCTAGAAATCGTGAAAAATCAAGAGGAAAGCCAAAGAGGAGGAGGTCTCAATCGGGAGGACCAAATGATTGTTGGTACTGTAGGAAACCAGGTCACAAAAAGAAAGATTGTTGAAATCAAAAGAAAAATGAAGGAGATAAACAAGGAGGCAAATGTGGTATGTGACAAATCTGAAGAAGATGCTTTGCTTCTGTATATAGAAAGTGCTGATGATTCATGGGTTTTAGATTATGGTGCATCATTTCATGCTACACCTCATAGAGGTTATTTCATTGATTATGTCTTAGGGGATTTTGGACTTGTTTATTTGGAGGATAATGAACCCAATTAGATTGTTGGAAAGGGAAAAATTAAGCTTAAGTTGCAGAATGGAAATCATTGGCTACTACATGAGGTAAGACATATTCCAAGGTTGAGTAGGAATTTAATTTCAGCAAGGCAACTCTATGATGAGGGTTGTGTAGTTACTTTTAATGAAAAAAATTAGAAGGTTTCAAAAGGTTCCCTTGTAGTAGCAAAAGGTGTGAAAGTAGGCACCTTACATCTTTGTACAGGTCATATCGTTCCTTCTACTTTAATTGTTTCAGAGAAAAATGAATGTTGTTGTAAATTCTGATACAACACTGTGGCACAACAGACTTGGACACATGACTGAGAAAGGTATGAAAGTACTTCATTTAAAGAAATTTTTACCAGATCTAAAATGTGTTAATATGAATTTCTATGAAAGTTGTGTGTATGGAAAACAAAAGAGAGTGAGTTTTGTGAAGATTGGGAAGGAAAACAAAAAGGAAAAATTAGAGCTTGTGCATATTGATGTATGGGGACGAGCTCAGGTATCTTCCCTTGGTGGATCTCATTATTATGTTACATTCATTGATGATGCAACTAGAAAAGTATGGGTTTATTTCCTTAGATAGAAATCTGATGTATTTCAAACTTTTAAGAAATGGAAATGCTTAGTTGAAAATGAGACTGGTAAGAAATTAAAATGTCTCAAATCTGATAATGGTGGTGAGTATTACAATCATAAATTTGGAGATTATTGCTCCACAAATGGTATTCATAGACAAAAAACTATTCCAAGGACTCCACAGGAAAATGGAGTGGCTGAATGCATGAATAAGACTATAATGGAGCACACAAGGAGCATGATGTTGCATGCTAGGTTGCCCTTACACATGTGGGAAGATTTTGTCAATAATACTATATATTTGATTAATAGAGGTCCCTCTACTCCTTTGGATTGTGGTATTCTAGAGGAAGCATGGACTGGTAAGAAGGTGAGTTATCCTTTTCTCAAGACTTTCGATTGTGAAGCTTTTGCTCATATAGATTCTGAAAATAAAACCAAGCTAGAGTCAAAGAAATGTGTATTTTTTGGATATGGCATTAATGAATTTGGTTATAGGCTTTGGGATTTTGAAAATCATAAAATTGTAAGAAACGGGGATGTCATATTCAATGAGAAAGTGATGTACAAAGATCTATTGCAGAAACATGAGAAGAAAGAAGATGATTATGTAGTGTTGGATGATAATCCAAAAGCTAATGTTCTAGCCATTCCTCATGATGTGCAACAACTAAAAAAACAAATACCACACACACCGGCAAATGTTAGACAGTCAACAAGGCAAATTAGACCTCCAAAAATATTCTTTCCCTCTTTGTATTCAATTTTACTTACTGATGCTGGTGAACCTGAATGTTATGATGAAGTTGTGCAAGTGGATACTAAGATTCAGTGGGAGCCTACAATGAAAGACAAAATGGACTCTTTGCTAAAGAATAAGACTTGGGATTTATGGAAATTACTTGCAAGTAAAAAGGCTTTATAGAATAAGTGGGTTTACAAGTTGAAAGAAGAGGAAGGAGGAAAGAAAAGATTTAAAGCCAGGTTAGTTGTAAAAGGATTTGCACAGAAAAATGGCATTGATTTTTATAAGATATTTTCTCCTATTGTTAAAATAACTTCTATCTATACTATTTTAAGGCTTATGGCTACTAAAGATTTGCATTTAGAGAAGCTTGATGTTAAAAGAACCTTTCTTCATGGTGATTTGGATGAAGAGATATATATGGCTCAGCCATGGGGATTTGAGGTCAAAGGTAAGGAGAACTTAGTGTACAAATTGAAGAAAATTTTATATGGCTTGAAACAAGCACCTTGGCAATGGTATCTGAAATTTGATAGTTTTATGCATGAGCATGGATATCACAAGTGTCATTCAGATCATTATGTTTATTTTAAGAGGTTGGATGATGATAGATACATTATTTTATGTTTATATGTTGATGATATGCTTGTATTTGGGTCTGACATGGATCATATTAAGGGGTTGAAATGCTAGTTAGCACATGAATTTGCTATGAAAGATTTGGAGGCAGCAAAACAAATCCTTGGTATGAATATTTTTAGAGATAGGAAGAATAGAACATTGATGCTATCTCAAGCTGATTATATTGAGAAGGTGTTGCAACGTTTCTCTATGGAGAATGCTAAAGTTGTCAGCACACATTTACCTGGTCATTTGAAGTTGACTAAGGAGATGTGTCCCAAGACACAAGAAGAGGAGGATAAGATGTCCAAGGTACCCTATGCTTCAACTGTAGGAAGCTTGATGTATGAAATGGTATGCACTAGGCTAGATATTGCACATGCAATGGGAGTTGTTAGCCGGTATATGAGTCATCTAGGAATTGAGCATTGGAATGCAGCCAAATGGATTCTTAGTTATTTGAGAGGAACATCTAATAAGTGTTTACACTTTCAAGGCTCTACTACTAATTTACAGGGCTATGTTGACTCAGATTTGGTAGGCGTTATTGATACCAAGCAAAGTACTATAGGTTATGTCTTTACTGTTGGTGGGGCAACCGTGAGATAGGTTTCTAGGTTACAAAAGGTTAATGCTTTATCCACTACAAAGGCAAAGTATGTAGTTGCTACAGAGGCATCCAAGGAGATGATATGGCTTCAGTTCTTCTTAGAATAATTGGGACATCCTCAAAAGGATAATTATTTGTTGACAAATAGATAAAGTGTCATTCATCTTGCAAAGAATTCAGCTCTGCATTCAAAGACCAAACACATACAGTTGTGGTACCATTTCATTCGATCAGTTTTGGAGGATGGACAATTAAAGCTGGAGGAGATACATACAAATGAAAATCTAGCAGATATGTTGACAAAGGTAGTAACAAGGGAGAAGCTAAACTCCTCTTCAGCTTCGGTTGGTCTTCTAGACTAAACATGAATAAAAGAATAGCAGAGTCCAGGGTGGTTTGATCCAGTGGGAGCCTCATGGAGTAGCGACATAGCTATAGGATTAGTCTCTAAGTGGGAGATTGTTGCTCAATGTGGAGCCTGATCAGTCCCAAAGTGGGAGATTGTTAGTTTGTGGTGACTGATCAGGAAAGTACTGTACATACTTCATAAATTCTTTGGGGCTCGAAAAAAAAAATTTGGGCCCTATTTTATCGAGATTTTGGGCTGACATGTAATTATTAATTATAACTCTAAAGTGGTAAAAATACTTGTATAAAAGAGCTTAGGGTTAGGGATTGTTTCATAGTTGTGATGCGAAATTGGTTCTTACGGCGATATTGAGTTGTAAGGGATTACAAATTGTAATCAGGTTATAATCACTGGATTGTAATAACATCGAACTTGCTATTTGGTGAACATAGCCTAGGGATTGGGTGAACCATGTTAAATCTTGGTGTCTTGTGTTCTTTTCTGTGTGATCTATTATTTTCTATTATTGGTTCGATTTGCATGTAATTGTTATTTTTGTCTGTGGTTTAATCCTAACAATTCATTCTACCTCAACCCTCCTTGTGCATGCCTAACACATGGAACTCCCTAGTTCCTATCACTCATGGTTGTACCATCCACATATATCTTTTTGAAAGGCATGATGATTATACCTCCTATCATGTTTCTATTTGTTGTCACTTCCATTTCTTCTTTTCATACTGTTATTGCCACCATAGTTTACTTTGCATGACTACCACATTGAGTCTTTCACTTTTTACCACTCATCTTTTTTGTTTTTGTTTAATTTCTAGTTCTTGTAGAAATCTCTCTACACCCT
Source organism: Cupressus sempervirens (assembly GCA_028749045.1). Classification (NCBI taxonomy): domain Eukaryota; kingdom Viridiplantae; phylum Streptophyta; class Pinopsida; order Cupressales; family Cupressaceae; genus Cupressus; species Cupressus sempervirens. Next base: position 265,241,556 of record CM053792.1, read on the forward strand.
AGCTTGGTGTCATTTTTGGTTGTCAACTTTCCTACAACCATTGTACTACCTGTTTCATACTTTGGTCATGTCATTATTTCTAGATCATTCAAATCTCTATGATATTTTGACATTCATTCTTTGGCTCCGCTTTGCACACTTTTTTGTGCTAGAACATTTTTTGATTCCTATACAAATGTAGGGAGTATTCTTTAACTCTTCATCTTCATTTTATGTACTTTCATCTCCTAATAATTATGTGGCATGACAGGGACAATTTAACCTTTCTATTGGGAGGGGGCAACTCCTTTCCATATCAACATTATTTCTACCATGTCATAATATTTCATGATTCTTTGGTATTATCTTGTTAGTGTTAACATACTACGATTGTACATTCCCCATTTATTGTCTTTTTCCTCAAAATTCTTCCCCATTTGTTTTACACCATCACTTTCCTTTTCTATTATTTCATACTTTCAAAAATCTATCTTTCATTTGAGTTTTTCCATTTGACAGGATGGGAGGCAGACATGTCTATTATGAACTAGAATCCATGGATAAATTGAATGTTGTTGAAGAAGCCCTTAATATTTTTTTCCCATTCTGGTTGGATGCACTTCTTTGAATGATTAAGTATGTTTAACAAAATAATTGCAACCAAGTTTATCGTGGGTTTTCAAGATGAAAATGTCACAATACACAAGTTGCAATTTCGAGTTAATTTATAGACAATTGTAGTTGTTTTAGGTCTACCTCAAATTGGTGACCATTATTTTCTCACAGGGTCATCCAAGGTAATAGATGTTAAGCCTCATGAGAAATAATTCCTGCAACATGGAGAATCAGTGGAAAAACTTCAAGGACAAGGAGTGCTTCTTAAGTCTCTACTAGAACCTTTGGACGAAGTTGCCAAATTATTGATCAAATATGTCACCTGTAAAGGGTGTTACAAGTATTGCTTTTCCCACCGTTTTTGCCTCATGCTCCATCTATGATATCTTATTCTTTTTAACCTTCCATATTACTTTTTATCTTTATTTGAAATTTTTATGTGGCTAGTTTCATTCATGACATGTCAATTCCTTTGCTCAGCATGTATTAATAAGATTACCTATTTTACATGCCCTTTTTTCTATTGAACCTTCTCTAGAGTAGGATGTTTTTATTGATAAGATTCTTTACTCTTTCATCATTAGGAAAATCATTGAAGCCAATTTCTCTAAGAAAAATCCTTCCAACCCCTTTCTTCTTCAAACCCAAAGAAGCCAAAACCCCTCCTAGTACAATCCCTCAAGAAAGAAAGTACTAAATGGAATCCTAAGAAAACCAAGGAAAAATGAGTCCTCATACCATGGTTACTAGGCAAAAGTAATGAACTCCTGATAAGTTACATGAACTTGTTTTCATAGTTGGTTCCATTTAAGATGTGGAGGTTTTATCTATCAAAGAGCCTCCACGAAAGAATGATCATATTTAAAGGGAATTGAGGTCTCACCAATAAAAAAAAAAAGAAATAATTAAAAAGGAAAGAAGATTCTACCTTTGTAGAAATAGAGAAATTATCACATGAATAAGAAATTGATGAAACCCATGAACAATAATTTGAAGAAAGGTCTGAACCAAAACCTAATGAGGAGCATGTACGAGAAGAAGAATATGAAGAGCATCTTCATAAAGAAGTATAAGAATAAGATCCTAAAGAAGAATTTGAAGTAGAATTAGATGGTGAAGCTAAAAAAGGAAATATTGATGGTTACGACGATAAAACAATGAATGTAGTGGAAGAATCACAAGAAGTTCTAGATAAAAACCCTCAGACTAAAAAATGTTGTAGAAAGAATTTTAGAAAATTAAAAAGAAGATTCAACTAAAGGACCTCAAATTGAGACACTAGTGACAACAAACACTATAAATAAAGGTATAGAAAGGGTTAGTGATTTTTTCCTTGGAGATGATACTCAACATGAAACTAAGATAACAAGTGACAATCCTACTCTAGATATTAGTTCAACATAGGAAAGCAATATCTTATAGGAAATATGACTTCCACATATTTGAGATGCAATAGAGGGTACTCCCAATCAATCCTTGGTTGAAAGTGAAGTTCTTGCTAACCATAAAACTACTATAGTGGTCTAGAAACATCAAGATACTTCAAGAACTTTTAAAGTTCCTGAAGCTAAATAATACACATCCCCTATTCCATATTCACAGTTATGGAAAACCATTAACCAACTTCACCAATCCAAGTAGCAACTAAAGGAACAATTACAAAAACTATTTGATCAAGGGAAATACACTTCTACCAAGGAAATAACCAGAGAGGTCATGTGAACCCTTAGGAATCTCCTTGCTTAGTTCTCAGAATCTTATTGCCCACTAAGTTTGCACGTGGACATGCAAAACACTTTAGTTGAGGGGAATTATGGGTGCACATATATACTTATTTTTTGTATAACTTTATGCATTTTATCATAGTCTAAACCTTTCCTAAATCCCTTACATATCACTAACTATTAGGAAATAGTTGTAATTCTTTAGAATAATTGAGAGTGGGGGGGGTTGCGGAATTAGTTATTCAAGGTCTAGATGTATAAATAAAACTTGCTCTTAGCTTAGTGAACTCATAAAACATTCATACTCATGCATGCATCCATACAATAATGCAATTACTAAAAACTTGTAGGTTACTGTCACATCAACTTGCAAAAATTTAGAGCATGAAAAATAACAAATTCATCAACACACTTGACACAATGATTTACATGGAAACCCAATTTAGCAAAAACTACCAGTAACATGATACTCTTTTTACTCTTCTAAAGTGATGCCCTGTGAAAGGCCAACCCTGTTAGAGGTTATAATACACACTGTTAAATGTGACCCAGTTAAAGGATTTCAATCACCCTATTAGGAGTGAGTCTTGTTAGAGGACTTTAGGTCATTCACCTAGAATGCCACCCAGTTAAAGGATTTACAAATGACTATTAGGTCAACTTTAATCCAAAAGATTTAACCTAGACTGATACAATTGTTAGAGAGTGACAATAGAGCTTTGATCTTATACAACTTACAACTTCTTTTGCATATTACAGATCAATGTTTAATCCTTAATTTTGCTTGGCCTTCATACATTGTAGTTCTAATAGCTTGTTCACCCTTCAAGCATTCATCTTCTTAAGCCTTCTTACTTAGCACGCCAATCCAGTCACCTTTTAAACCACTTCATGAAGTAGAGTCCTTGACTTCCTGTCTTCTTTAGATTCTCGCATCCAACTGTCTCTTACTTCATGACTAGCTATTCTTATAAATAGGAAATTAAGATACTTTTCCACTTATTTTCCATTGTCCATTTTAGGGTTCGGATAGATTAGATAGGATACAATATATCTACCCCATATTCCATCTTTTTTCTAGAAACTTCTCCTAGAATCCTCTTTGAATTTGCCAAAAAATGGTTTACCTTAAATTCTATACCACTAGTTCATCATCCTTATCTTCTACCTGGTTGAAAAATTCTAAGAAAATAAACTTATCAGCTCAGATTCAAAAAATCTTCTATCTTTTAAATAACGTAGTAGCTTAACATTATCAACCTTCTGATGCTCAGCACAAACTACATTCCTTGGCATCAACTGTGAAATCATTCAGCATCAATTAAAGTTTACTGATGTTTGGCATCAACTAAAATTTACTCGCTATCAACTATTTTTCTTAGCATCCACTAGAATTTTCTTTTACTCACCTCCAACTAACTTTCTTCTCAGTTTGCACTAACTTTGCTTGACACCTACTATCCACTCGATCAAGCTTTGTAGAAAAACTTTCTGTAGCTTTTTCATCTAAAATTTCTAAGTGTGACCAGCCTTTGTAACCTTAAGTAGATTATCAATACATCATATCATGACTATCTTAGTTGATCCTTGTACTTCATTACATAATCATAACTTAACCTTTTCTCTAGGTGTTATTGTTACCTCTTATTGATCAAATCCTGTTCATCAATCAACTAAGTAATAGTAATTGAATCTTATAAGAAATTATCTTACCAATAAATAGAAAGTTTGACATCAGTGACAAAACAATGATTGAAAGACATAGTCTTCTTCAACAATTTCCCTATTTCAATAATCTCTCTCAGCAATGATCTTTTCAATTAGATCTCAACAATCTCCTTCTTTGAAATTGATGGCAAACCAAACTAATCAACTAATTCAATCAAATGATGAACATTTTGTTCAATCAAATTGCTAGGTTAAAATAGTAAGACAATACCAAAAAAAAAATTGTATCAAAATTTCTCCCTTTATCAACAACTTCCATCTTCTAATTAGGTTACAAAACTCTTTCTTATGACTCCCTCTAAGTTATTTTTTGTATCTCCCTCTTACTAGGTAGATTAGGGTTTCTTCCTCTTTCTTACACTTTTCTTTATCTCCTTCATCTCTCTTATATTCTCCTTTGATCAGTTTTACTCTCTATCTCTTTGACAACAATCTCTTGATAGCTCTTTTTGATGATGATTAGATTAACTCCTTTCTCCCATTGATGATGATCAATTTTCAATCTTTCTCCCTCTTTGAAAACAATGCCAAAGTCATATCATCTTTTCATCTTAAACATGTAGATATAGGATTTTGTAGTTTCTTCAGTTTCTCCCTCTGTCACCTTGCTTGTGATTGTTTTGAAGTTTCCATACTTTAATTACTTCAAGCAGCTCCTAAAGTAAGATCATTTGCATCAATGTATAACATATGAATATCAACTTGTTTGATGTAGGGCAATCTTATTATTACTTAGGTATCCTTTGATAGGGGAATAACCCCTAATTTACCTCTTAGATACTCATGAGCATCCTTAGGTAATGGTTTTGTGAAGATATCAACAATTTTCTCCTTTGTGTTAACATATTCCATCTTCAACTCAATATCTTGAACTAACTCTCTCAAGTAATGATACTTGATTGCAATGTGTTTTTTCTTTGTGTGCATCACTGGATTCATTGATATATTGATAGCACTTGTATTATCGTAATAAAGTATCACTAGTTCTATGATCTCTTCCTTCATTCCTCCGAGTAGCCGCTTGATCCATACAATTTTTGTGCAATTTACAATAGTAGCAACATATTCAGTTTCAACAGTAGATTGTGAGGTGCAATTTTGTTTCTTGCTAGTCCATGTAACTAATCTTTTGCCTAAGAAAAATTCTCCTCCACTGGTTCTCTTTATGTCATCTATGTTTCCAGCCCAATCAGGAATAGTGTAGGCTCTCAATTCAAACCTTTCATTCTTCTTGTAGTATAGACCAACCTCTTATGTTACTTTCAAATATATCATTATTCTCTTCATAGCCATTAAATGATTCTCCCTAGGATTTGTAGAGAATCTTGCAACTATTCCTACAGATAATGCAATATTAGGTCTGCTATGTACTACATATTGCAACTTGCCAATCATAGACCTATGTAATGGTTGATTCACCTCAGCTGAATCATCATTCTTTGAAAATTTGTGTCCTATCACCATAGGTGTGCTTACTGGTTTAGAATCCTCCAATACAAAAAAATTCAATATTTCCTTGACATACTTTGATTGAGTCATGTATATAACATATTTCATTTGATATACTTGCAAACCCACAAAGAACTTGATCTCTCCAAGCATAGACATTTCAAATTCTAGCTTCATCTAATTTGCAAAATCTTTACATAGAGCATCTTGACCTCCAAAGATGATATCATCAAAAAAAAAATTAGATAACAAAATACTTTTGTCTTTTTATGTCTTTATGTATAGATTGTTGTTATCATTAGTCCTTTCAAATCCAATCTTCACAAGATACTTATGAAGTCTCTAGTACCATGTTCTTGGTGCTTGTTTCAAACCATATAGAGCCTTATGTAGTCTACATACCATATTCTTATTGTTAATATCAACAAATTATTCTGGTTGTTCTATGTAAACTTCTTCCTCTAATATGTCATTCCAAATTTAATATCCGTCTAATAAACTTTGAAACCTTTGTATTCAACATAAGCAAGTAGAGTTCTTACTCCTTCCAATCTGGAAACAGAGGCAAATGTCCATCCATAGTCAATTCCTTCTTCTTGTGCATATCCCTTGTAAACTAATCTTGCCTTGTTCCTTGTGACTTCACCATTTTCATCTAGCTTGATTCTATATACCCACTTGGTACAAATCGCATTTTTGTCTTCTAGTCTAGGAACTAGACTCCATTTTTTATTCTTCTCAATTTGTTCGATCTCTTCTTCCATGGATTTGTACTAGTCAACATCTTCTAATGCATCTTTTACTAATTTGGGCTTCTTCATGCTTAGAAAACATGATTCACTTGTCAATCTATTTCTTGTCATTGGTCTAGCATCTTTATCTCCAATTATTTGATTAGTAGGATGATGTCTTTTAACATATTTGGACAATCTTGGCTTAGGTCTTGTTTCTTCATTTTGTCTTTCAGCTTCAGAATCACTATGTACATCTCTGTTAGGTATCTCAACATCTCTTTCATGTACACAAACTTTAGAATCAGAATGTGCATCTACTTCATTCTGTAACTCGACATCTAAATGTAGCTTAGTTCCTAAGTGCAACTTGACATTCATAGGATGTGACTTGGCAATCACTGTAACTTCTTGTTGATTTGTAACATCTTCTTTAGCAGGAATTCTTTCATAAAAGTATAAAAATGATTTGTATTCTTATGGCCTTTTCATAGGTTCAGCCTTATGTACTTTTGTATATTCATCAAAGTTCATATTTGCACTTTCCACAATTTTTTTAGTATTAGTATTCAAACACTTATAAGCTTTACTTCTTGTGGAGTATCCAAGGAATATACCTTCTTCACTTTTTGCATCAAGTTTCCCATTCCTAACATATTTAACAATGTAACACTTGCTTCCAAATACCATAAAGTATTTTACATTGGGTGAGTATCCATACCATAGTTCAAAGGGTGTTAAATGAGTACCTTTCTTGACTTGCACATGGTTCAAGGTATAGACAACTATGCTTACATCTTCTCTCTAGTATTTCAGAGCAACATTCTTCTCCATCATGAGTGTCCTAGCATAGTCCATTATAGACATATTTCTTCTTTCAGCAATCCCATTTTGTGGAGGGGTTCTGGGAGCAGATGTCTATCTTTTGATTCCTATGTCATTGTAGAACATCTCAAACTCATTTGATGTGAATTCTCCTCTTCTGTCAAATCTCAAACATTTCATACTTTTACTTATTTCTTTCTCTACTCTTGTTAATTACCACTTGAACATTTGAAAAGAATCATATTTCTATTTTAGAAACATAGCTATCATCATTCTAGAATAATCATTAACAAATGACATTATGTACTTATCTCCCTTGTAGCTTTGCACTTCAATTGGTCCACACAAGTCAATATGAACAATATCTAGTATTTCTTTAGAGGTATAAGTTTTACTCTTGAAACTTGATTTTGTCATTTTGTCTAACTGACATTGTTTGCACATTACATTATCAAGCTTCTTCAACTTAGGAAAACCTCTAACTTTCTTCATGTTACTAATACTAACCAAGTTATCAAAATTAGCATGACATAACCTTTTGTGCCATAGCCATACATCATCAAATTTCACAACAAGACAAGTAGCATCCTCTATCTCAAGATAGAATAGATTACTTCTAGTTTGATCACCTTTTTGAATTAGTTTCCCATTTGTGTCATATATCTTAGCAATCTTATTTTCAAATTCAACCTTGCATCCCAAATTGTTTAGTTGTGACACATGCAACAAATTGTATCTTAGTCCTTCAACATTGTAAGAATTATCACATGAAATCATATATGTGAGTTTGATAGAACCTTTTTCTTTTATCAAACATGGTGCATCATTTCCAAATCTTACACTATTTCCATCATAACAATTTAAGGTAATGAACTTACTTTTTTCTCCAGTCATATGATGTGAGAATCCACTGCCAATGATCCATCTATCATTTTTGTTCACACAAGTCACAAGTGCAATTTCCTCATCTTCATCAGATTCATCCTTCATTGCAACATACACCACTTCATCATCATGTTCATCAGAATCATCCCTTGTTTCTTCTTCAACAATGAAGCATGACTTCTTGCCTTTATCTTTGTAATCTTTGTTGTCATTTTCTCTTCTTTTTTTGTACTTGTCACCACCTCTATAGTTCTTCTTCTATGTACATCTTGTAGCAATATGACCAACCTCATTACAATTGAAACAAATGATAGGTAACTTACCTTTACCTCTATGAAATCTTCTTTACAGTAGTGCTTCTAGTTGTTCAACATCTTCTTCATCTGTATCATTGTCACTAGACACATGTTTTATCTTTCTCTTCTTCTTCTGCTTCTTCTCATCAGAACCCTTAAATAACAACTTAGCTTTAAAAGTAGATTCAAGACTCTCAAGTTTGTAATTGTCATATTTAGATAGCTCAAAATCAGTGAGTCTACCTACCAAACCTTCAAGGGTTAGATCATTTCCTAGAATATATCTTAATTCTTGAATTGCATAAACTCTAATAGCATAAATAGTTAGTAGTGTTCTCAAGACTTTTCTTTTCACAGTATCATCATCTATCTAACCAATAGCTTCTTTTATTGCATTGACAACTTCTTTTATCCTAGCAACATATTGAGCAATATTCTCACCTTCTTCCATTCTGATATCATCAAACTTACCTCTGAGACTCTCAAATTTGGCTCTTTGAATAGTTTTGTCTCCTCCATAGATAGTGTGTAGGGCATCCCACATTTTCTTTGTAGTGTCATAGCCTTTGATATCATCAAATTTGGCATAGCTTAGGTGAAAGGCAATCTCCAAAATTTTTTGGTTGTGTTCTTTCTTCTTCTTCATATCTTTAGTAATTGGGACACCAATAGGATCAACATGCTCAGTGGTAATGGTAGATTGTGCATGATCTCCAAGTCTTCAAAGGTATAGCTTCATCAAACTTTTCCATGTAGTTAAATTTATCTCTATTAATCTTGGGTACATCTCTTTTTGATTTCTTGATATTTGTGCTTCTAGTAATCTTAGCTTAGTGAACCCATAAAACATTCATACTCATGCATGCATCCATAGGATAATGCAATTACTAAAACCTTGTAGGTTATTGTCAAATCAACTTTCAAAAATGTAAAGCATGAAACATAACAGATTCATCAACACACTTGACACAATGATTTATGTGGAAAACCAATTTGGGAAAAACCATCAGTAACATGCTACTCTTTTCACTCTTCTAAAGTGATGCCCTGTAAAAGGTTACAATACACACTATTAAATGTGACATGGTTAAAGGATTTCGATCACCCTATTAGGAGTGAGACTTGTTAGGTACTTTAGGCCATTCACTTGGAATGCCACCTGGTTAAAGGATTTACAAATTACTATTAGGTCAACCTTAATCCAAAGGATTTACCCTAGACTAATAAAATTGTTAGAGAGTAATAGTAGAGCTTTGATGTGATACAACTTACAACTTCTTTTGCAAATTATAGATCATTGTTCAGTCCTCAATTATGCTTGGCCTTCATACATTGCAGTTTTGATAGCTTGTTCATCTACCAGGCATTCATCTTCTTAATCCTTCTTGCTTAGTACACCAATATAATCACCTTTTATGTCACTTGATGAAGTAGAGTCCTCGACTTTCTTTCTTCTTTAGATTCTTGCATCCAACTCTCTCTTACTTTATGACTATCTATTCATATAAATAGGGAATTAAGATACTTTATTGCTTATTTTCCTTCATCCATTTTAGGGTTTAGATGGATTAGGTAGGATACAATGTATCTACCGCATTTTTTTATCTTTCTTCTATAAACTTCTCCTAGAATCCTCTTTGAATTTGCCAAAAAATGGTTTACCTTGAATTTTGTACCACCAGCTCATCATCCTTATCTTCCACCTGGTTCACAAATTCCAAAAAAAAAAACTTCTCAGCTCATATTCAACAAATCTTCTATCTTTTAAATAATGCAATAGCTCGACATTGTCAACCTTCTAATGCTTAGCACATACTACATTGCTTAGCATCAATTATGAAATCATTCAGCATCAACTAAAGTCTACTAATGCTCGGCATCAACTAAACTTTACTCAGCATCAACTATTTTTCTTGGCATCCACTAGAATTTTCTTCTACTTGGCTCCAACTAACTTTTTACTCGGCATGCATTGACTTTTCTCGACACCTACTATCCACTTGGTCAAGCATGGCAGACAAAATTTGTGTAACTTGTTCTTCTAAATTTTCTAAGTGTAACCAACTTTTGTAACCTTAGGTAGATTATCAATACATCATGTCATCACTATCTTAACTGATCCTTGTACTTCATTACAGAATCATAACTCAACCTTTCCTCTAGGTGCTATTGTTACCTCTTATTGATCAAATCCTCTTCATTAATCAACTAAGTGATAGAACTTGAACCTTATAAGCAATTGTCTTACCAGAAAATAATAGGTTTGACATCAATGACGAAACAATGATTGAAACACATAGTCTTCTTCAAAAATCTCCCTCTTTCAATAATCTCTCTCACCAATGATCTTTTCAATAAAATCTCAACATTATAGTCCATTTAGTAAAGTTGTAGGGTAAAAAGACACTTCTTGAAGAAACACCAATTTATACAAAAATTTAAAAAATTAGCTAGTTGTGCTACATGAACAAGGATAAGGGTGAATAGGATACCAACTAAATGGTTAAGAGGAGATGTCTTTGTACGAGTGGTGGTTGTTGGCATCTTAATAGATCTTGTTTTAAAAGTATGGCTGATAGTCATGATCTCATATTAAATTTTTTTAAAAAGATTCTTAGCTAAAAAATTCATGGCTTGGAGCCAAAACATATTATAATTTATTTAATTTTGAGGCCATCAGCCATAGCAAATTGTTTATAATTAGCCTAGAGATTGAACTATATAAACTAGTATGTGCATAAGACAATGGATATAATATAATTAAGTGTTAGGTGAAATTTCTATTTTCTTTGTGAATGAATCAATTCAGAAAATTTCTATTTTCTTTGTGAATGAATCAATTCAACAAACTAAGTTTCATATAGTAGTTGAACATTAATCATTTACTCACCAAGTGGATCATAGCAAGGGCCCCCTCTTGGAAACTCTAGTGAGATTATTGCAATATGTATTGTAAGTGTGATTTGTGTGTTATTCAATTTGTTGTTCATTTGTGAATTAAATCCATAAGTAGAATTCAATTAAGTGTGAGATAATCAAATATATTTATGAATGTCTGTAGTGGAAGAAAATAGAACTTGTATATGCTATATATGTTGGAAATAAAGAGAGTAATTGAGAGGGGAGGGGTAAATCAGTTAACAAAAAAAAAAAAAAATCTTGTCCCTAGATGTCAAACCAAACTTTTCACTAATAATGCAATTCTTTATCCAACTCAATTAAAACTAAGTTCTTGTTGTAACTCAATTAACAAAGCAGTCTTAATGATTATTAATCTATTTTAACCTTTAGTAACTTATTTGCAAAAACATAAAGAATAAAGAAAATAACATGAACATTTATGACACCAAGATTTAACGTGGAAATCCAATTTGGGAAAACCACCATGCAACTTGTTACAGTATTTTCACTCTTATGAAGTGACCCCTCTTAGGAGCCAACCCTATTAATGTTTACAATACATATTTTTGAGTATGATCTTGTTAAAATATTTAGTTCACCCTATTAGGAATGGTTTGGTTAGAGGTCTTCAAACACTTCAATCTTGAAATGTCACCTTGATAGAGAATTTACAATCTGAATATTAAATCAACTTTTTCTAGGAGATTTATTTACTACTACAATGATTAGAAGGTAGCAATAATTTGACCTAATTTATGAAGCAACTTCTTTTATAGATTTAGATCTTTGTTTTGTTTTGTCCTCTGGATCCTTGATAATCTAAATATTCTTTTCTTCTTATCTTCCACACTTGCCTTCACTTTTTCTTTGATCACATTTCCATCTTATTCCATATATCCACACTTCATTACATTTATTGATCTTTCTTATATATTATAATCTTTGTCAATCAACCTTAACAAGTGCAATTTGTTGATACTTGGTCAATACTAGGATTAATCACTTGATTAACACTATGGTTGCTTTGATGCCTGAGCACTCGGTTGACATTATGGTTTTTCCATTGCCCAACTCGACTCATCTAATACTAGATGTCCTTCATTTTCCAACTCCTCAATTGATACTGAATGTCCTTTATTTCCTAACTACTTAGTTGATACTGACATTTGTGTAATATCAATGACAACATACAATTTGAAGAATTGTTTCCAATAATCTCCCTCTTTGGCATTGATGAAAACACAAAATGTTAACTTACAATGATAAAACTATGCAAAATTAGATAATATCCTTAGTTTGATTCTAATTCTCATCCATACTAACTCCCTCTATGATTCTTCCTAGATTTCTCTTAGTATTTTCCAAATGAATTCTCCATCTTCCATCTGTCACCACTTTGACTTGTACTTTTATCATTATTCTCCCTATTTTCTATATAGTCTCATCATATGTATACTTTCCCTCTTGAGATACTAAACTCTCCCTCTTTGACATCAAATTCCAAAGGATGCCTACTTTGAATTTATTATGTACCTTTTGTACCAATTCATATGCAATATGCTATGCATTTCACACCTAAAGTGTGACAATCTACATCAACTTGATAGATCTTCAATGGAACTTGGTTTATGCATCACTATCTCATACTTTAGTGAGCATCAAATAGGGGGAAAACCCTTAGTTTACCTCTTAGATACATAAATTCATCCTTAGGTAGTTTCTTAGTAAATATGTCTACTACCTGCTCCTTGCTATTCACATATTCCAATCTCACCTCTTTATCTTGAACCAATTCCCTGAGGTAATGATACTTGATTTTAATGTATTTTTTCTTTGTGTGCATCATAGGGATTTTGGAAATATTGATTGCACTTGTATTATCACAATAGATAACCATTAATTCCTTTATTTCCTCCTTCATTCTTGTCAATAATTGCTTGATTCATATTATGTTAGAACAATTAACTGCTACAAAAACATACTCTGCCTCTAATGTTGATTGAGAAATACAATTATGCTTCTTGCTTGTCCAAGATACTAATATCATTCTAAGAAATAATACTTTTCCACTGGTTTTTTTTTTGTCATTAATGCTTGGTTCCCAATCTGCATCAGTAGAGGTTCTTAACTCAAGGTTTTCTCCTTTCTTATATCATAGACCATATTCTTCAATTCCTTTTAGGTACCTCAAATTTCACTACCATTATGTGATTTTCTTTAAGATTTATAAAAAACCTTGCAACTATGTTGACTACTAATGCAATATCAGGTTTGGTGTGTACCACATACTGAAGTTTCCCAATCATTGATCTATAGGTAGTTCGGTCTACCTCCTTTGAATAATGATTATTTGACATTTTATGTCTAGTAGATATAGGTGTTACAATTGGTTTACAATCTTCTATTTGAAATGCTTTTAATTTTTTCTTGATGTACTTTGACTAAGTGATGTATATGTCATCCTTCATTTGATGAGCTTGTAAGATAACAAAGAATTCTATCTCTCCAAACATAATCATTTCATTTTTTTTCCTCATTTATTTAGAAAATTATTTGCATAACATTTCATGTCCTTCGAATATGATATCATCCATAAATATTTATGCTAACAACATTTTAATGTCCCCACTAGCAAGGAAAATAACATCTGCAAAACCAATGTTACAATTTATACAATAATAAAATATATTTCACTATTCTACCCTCTATCTTAACCCAAACTTAAAAATGTCTCCACATTGGGATCAATAACCCTCTTGAGGATCCTTAGATCCTTAGTTACTTTTGTGTCTTCTATGAAGTGCTCCCTTTAAGGTCCTTCCTAGAAGAGCCATTCTCTATCCAAGGCCCTTGACTCATATATGTTAATATCTATAGAATATTCTAGCCTTATAACCATATTAAGATCACTCTCTTCCCAAAGGTACTCTCTTGATCTTAAGCTATTAACCACATTAAGATAAATCTCTTCCCAAAGGGACTCTCTTGATCTTAAGCTATTAAGTATATTAAGATCACTCTCTTCCCTAAAAAGGGAATCTCTTGATCTTAAACCATTAACCATTAAGTTATGTGTTCTATCCATTTCAAATTACATCTTTACATATACATATGTATATGCATAAATTATCCACAAGTATGACTCATTAATATAAATAAATCTATAAAAATAATTAAATAAATATAATCCATAAATATTCCTTTCTTATGTTGCTCTTTGCTTGGTCCATGTGGCTCTATCATTAGTTATCCATTCAATGAATTAGTCCTTCCAGATTATCTCAACTCTATATTTTCTTTCCAAAATTCTTCATTTTCTAATTATAAGGAAAGGGTAAAAAATACCTTTTCTTTCTTCTTTTCCAAGAGTCACAACTTTTCATAATACAAATCCTTCAAAAAGTCACAACACTTCATGGTTATAATCCTTTCAAAAAGTCACAACACTTCATGGTTATAATCCTTTCAAAAAGTCACAACACTTTATAACTAAAATCCTTTGGAAAAGTCCCAATACTTTATAATTACAACATTTTTGAAGAGTTACAACTATTCATAATTATGACCCTTTCGAAGGTTCACATCCTTTCATCATCATTGATACATTTTCAGAAAGTCACTTCCTTATTTTCTTCATATTACTTTCCTCTTCCATTTTCCCTTTTTGAACTCCTATCTTCTCCTCCTCTTTTTCCCCCTCTCTAAAATAAACTCTCCTCCCTTTTATATCTTAATTTTAAAAAGTCACGTCTATTTGTTAAATATCTCTTGACTTTTCATTAGATTTAGTTAATTTATATTATTCTATGTTATATTATTTATCTACTTACTTATTTATGTTTATTACTATTTATTATTAAATTTTATTTAGAAATTTAACATACTTTCTATAATATTGTCTCTTGTATTTAATTTTATTTATTTATTTATTCATTTTGATTTAATTATTTTTTAATTATATAAAATCACACTAAATATTATTTCATTGATAATACAGATTAAATAATTATTATTTCCTATTTTTTATATTTTAGTATTAGTTTTAATATAACTTTATTGTCATTATTTATTTACTAACATTGTATCATCTAATTATTATTAAAATTCTATCTTAAAATAGGGATATGATAAATATCTTGTCTTGTGGTCCTTTTATATACAAATTATTGTTATCATTTGTTCTTTCAAAACCAATCCTTACCAAATATTCATGTATCCTTTCATACCATGCTCTTGGAGCTTATTGAAGTCTATATAGAGCATTGTGTAGTTTACATACCATGTCTCTTTTGTTTGGATCAATGAAACCTTCAAGTAATTCAATGTAGATTTCTTCTTCCATGATTCCATTTTAAAAAGCTAATTTTAATTCATCTAATATACTTTGAATCCTTTATGTGTAACATATGCTAGTAGTATTCTAACTCCTTCAAGTCTTGCAATAGGGGCAAATATTTCTTCGTGGTCAATAGTGCATAACCTTTTCATAAAAGCCTTGTCTTGTTCCTTGTTACTTCTCCTTTCTCATTTAACTTATTTTTGAATATCCATTTTGTACCAATCATATTCTTATCCTTAGGTCTATGTACAAGAGACCAAGTATTGTTCTTTCCTATTTGCTCAATTTCTTTGTTCATTGCCTCTATCCAATCCCCATTTTCTAAACCATCTTTTATAGATCAAGGTTCAAATTCACTAAGCAAGCATGTACCTTTTAATTTTCTCCTTGTTAGTATGCCATCTATCTCTTCTCCAATTATTTGTTCAGGTGTGTGATATCTTGTAACATATCTTGCAAGTTTTGATTTTTTCGTTTTTTTATATGAACCAAGTTTAGTTGATTCTCCATGCTTGTGATCTTTTGTATTTTTCTCAAACTCCTCTATCTATGACTCGGGTTCCTTTGGCTGAGCTGACTATAACTTAGGTTGCACTAGATGAACTAAATGTAACTCGGGTGGCTCTATCTATGACTTGGTAGAAGGTTCACTTTGCTATTGCTCGCTCCAACTAATTTTGAGTTGGGTAAAGTCTTAGATTCCTTCTCATAGTAAACAAACTTCCTATAGTCTTTAGGCTCATTATTTTTTTTTCCTTTACTTCTTTCTACAAACTCATCTATCTTCATATATGGACTTTCTATAACTTTTTGAGTAGCAAGATTGAACTATTTGTATACCTTACTCTTGTTGGAGTAACCTAGCTATATGCCTTCATCACTTTTTGCATCAAGATTTTCTTTCCTTACATCTTTCAAGATATGACATTTTCTTCCAAATACTTTGAAATAACAAACATTAGGCTTATACCCATACCATAATTCATAAGGTGTTTTGTATGTACATTTCTTCAATTAAACTCAGTTTAGTGTATGAACTGATCTGCTAATTGCTTCTCTACAATATTTTGGTGCAACATTATTCTAAATCATTAATATTCTTGCACACTTCATGATGGATCTATTCCTTCTTTCTACAATGGTGTTCTAGGTGTTGATACATATCTTTTGATTCCTCTTTCATTATAGAACTCATTGAATCAATTTGAGATGAATTTATCTCCTCTATCTAATCTTAGGCATTTCAGATTATTTTATGTTTCCTTCTCAACTCTAGCCAAATACCATTTAAATTTTTGAAAAGCATCAGATTTTTCTTTTACGAATATTATACTCATCATCTTAGAAATATTATACTCATCATCTTAGAATAGTCATCAACAAACAAAATGAAGTACATGTCTCCACAATAGCTTTCTACACCTATTAGTCCACAAAGGTTTGTATGAACTAGTTCCAAAACTTCTTCCTAATTGAAAGTCTTACTTCTAAAACTTCACTCATCTTTCCAATTTGACATTGCTTAGACATGATCATCTGAAGTTTCTTCAGATTTAGTATGCTTCTTACTCTTTTGTTCTTTCTTATGGTAACTAGGTTATCAAAGTTAACATGACACATCCTTTTATGTCATATCCAAATTTCCTCTAACTATGGCAATAAACATGTATTTTCAATAAGATTATGTAAAATAAGTTACCTTTTGTCTGATTGCCAGTGCCAACTAGATTTCCTTTACCATCCAATAGATTAGCTTTGTCATTCATGAATTCTACCTTATATCCTATAGTGTTCAACTAAGCCACACTAAATAGATTATGTCTTAGTCCTTCAACCTAGTAGGCATTATCATTTTTTATACCTTTAGTTAATGCTATGAATCATTTTCCTTTTATATAACATGGTTCATTATTTCCAAACCTAACACTTCCAACATAATAGAGTTCTAAATGTTCAAACTTAGTCTTGTCACTAGTCATGTGATGAGAACAACCACTATCTACTATTCATGCATTATTTTTTCTAATATGAGAAATAAGTTCCATCTTTTCATTTTCCTCAATACCATATTCATCCTTAACAACAATATAGAATACTTCTTCATTATCATCACTATCAAAATCTTTAGCAATGTAACAAGATTTCTTACCTTTTTCTTTATAGTCCTTGTAGTTCTTGAATTCTTTCTTGCCTTTGAACCTATTATTTCTTATTCCATCTTTATCTTCTTTTTTTGGACATCTTGCAACAATATGACCAACCTCTTCACATGAGAGACAAATTAATGGAATTTTGCCTTTAAATCTACCTTTCCCTTTTGGTAATCTTTTGGAAAGCAAGGATTCATCAGTATCATCTTCTTCTTCACTATCAACCTATTTTCCTTTTGAGTTTCCTCCTTTTCTACCAAGAGTTATTTTTTCTTGGAATGCAAATTCAATGTTACTAGGATTAGGAGCATAGTTATCAAAGTTGTCCAATTCAAAAGAAGTCAATCTTCCCACAAGTGCATCCAAGGGTATATCATTTATTGGATTGCATCCCATCTCTTGAATTTTTGAAACTCTAATTTCATAAATAGGAAGAAGAGTTATTAATACCTTTCTGACCATTATTTGATTGGTTATTTTTCCTCCTACAACTATGATTGCACTCGCACTTTCTTTGATTCTTTCACTGTATTGTCTAATGTTTTCACCTTCTTTCATTTTCATTTGATCAAAGTTTACTCTTAATATTTTTTCCTTGGCTCTTTGGTGATTCACCTCCATCAAATTTCAATAGTTTTTCACACATTTCAAATGCAATTGGACATTCTTTAACTTCATCAAATTCTGAATAGTTTAGAGTGGAATCTATATCAATTTTCATTGTATTGTGACATTTTCCCTTCTTCATTTGTTCCACATTTATAGGTTTAGGTGATGGCACATATCTATTTTCCAAGTAGAATAGACCAATATCTCCAATACTTGATAGGTGTAGCTTCATCAATTCCTGTCATGTTGAAAAGTTTTATTTATTAAGCTTGGGAATCTCCCTTCTATATGACATCTTGATCATTAACTTAGGTCTTTGAAACCTTTCCTACAAGCACCAAATGCTCTACTACCAATTTTTGGAAATGAAGAGAGTAACTATGAGGGAGGGGTGAATTAGTTACCAAAAAAATTTCCATATCCCTAGATGTCAAACCAAAATTGTCACAGATAATGCAATTTTTTATCCAACTCGATTAAAACAAAGTTCTTATTGTAACTTGGTTAACAAAGTATTCTTAATGAATATTAATCCATTTTAACCTTTAGTAACTTAGTTGTAAAAACATAAAACATTAAGAAAATAACATGAACATAGATGACACCAAGATTTAATATGGAAACCCTATTTTGGAAAACCTCTATGAAACTAGTTACAATATTTTCACTCTTTTGAAGCGAGCCCGATTAGGAGCCGACCTTATTAAAAGGTTACAATACATACTATTAAATATGACCTTGTTAGAGGATTTGGTTCACCTCATTAGGAGTGGCCTGGCTAGAGGTCTTCAAACACTTCAATTTTGAAATGTCACCTTGTTAGAGGATTTACAATCTGACTATTAAGTCAACTCTGTTAGGAGATTTCTTCTCTACAATGATTAGAAGGTAAAAAAAATTTGACTTGATTTATAAAGAAACTTCTTTTGTAGATTCAGATCTTAGTTTTGGCTTAACCTCTAAATCCTTGATGATCAAAATATTCTTTGTTGCTTATCTTCCACACTTGTCTACTCTCTTTTTTTGATCATATATCCATCTTATTCCATACATATTTTAGAGTAATAAGATATTTTCTTATTAATTAAATCATTTTCATATAATTATTAAGTCACTTATTATCTCTAGTTTACTTAAGCTAAACTTTAGACATATAATAATTAATTCTTTTATTAATTATTATCATGCAACCTAGGTTTTATGCTATTAGGGTTGTGGTCTCTTTGTAATTTATTAATTCACTTTTGATAATAACAACCTACTTTTTGCTCATGAAGAATGTCTCATCTATGGATCTGACAATTCCAACCTCTGTAGCTTTTTGCTTGTCTCTTTCTCTATGATAGGTGTTTGCATGCAGGTGATTCTTTTGATCCATGGGGTTGATCTTTCATCAATTTTAACATGTTATCAAAGCTCCAGATATTCATGCCCTTTTTCTATTTATAATAAGTTCATCTTGGCATTCAGATCTATGTTTTTGTTTAGAGGGTTTTATTTTTTAGAATTTTTTTTTGTATTGAATCTAGAGGATCACCATTTTTTGGTGCACTTTGAGCCCAAATAGACATCACTATTGAGCTCAGAGCACCCAAAAAATCCTCTATTTTCATATAAAATTTGTTTAATTTGCACATAGTTGGAATTTGAGGCTAAATAATATTGCTTCCAGATTGGGTTCAAAAATCAAGATTTTTGGCAGATTTCCCAAGGCAACAATTTTTGACTTTTGGCACACATATTGAGATTTTTCAAAAATTGATATTTTGCACATTTCCCAAGGTAGTATTTTTTTATTTTTGG
Organism: Cupressus sempervirens; assembly: GCA_028749045.1. Lineage (NCBI taxonomy): Eukaryota > Viridiplantae > Streptophyta > Pinopsida > Cupressales > Cupressaceae > Cupressus > Cupressus sempervirens. The sequence goes on from CM053792.1 coordinate 265,261,590, forward strand.
TACAAAAAATGACATTTTTTTGACATGCAAATCAAGATTTTTGGGCACACAAATCAAGACAATTTTGGTATTGAACTGGCATGCTTCTCGAGGTAATTTATAGTATTGGTGGCCACTCTTTTCGATGTGTTTTGGCATAGATCCTAAGGAGGTAAAAATTATTTTTCCCTTTTGGCACCTTTTTGACCTACATGTAGTTTTTTGGCCATAACATGCTCATCTAGACTCTGTTTTTCAATCCAAAAGAAGTGTCAGAAAGTTGATTCTGATCCCATCATGATGGTGTAGTTTATTTGGATTTTTTATGCTATTTGTTGGCCTATTTTACCTATCAAAGTCAATTTCTATTTTGTACTCCTAGAGACATATTTTGAGGCATTCTATTTTCCATATTCTACTCTAGACACATCCCATTCAGTCTTTTGCTTTTTTTGCATTTTGATGGATATCTTGATTGTTTCAGGTTTGGGGATCAATTTTTTTTGTTTCAGATGATTTTTCATGGGTTATACTATCTATTGTATAAACCTTATGTCTCTTTTGATCTTTCTCTACATCCTTTTGTAGTATTTTTGCAAACACACTAAGATAAAATGTCACTTTATTGCATTTTGACATCTTGCACATCTTTGTATTTAGTTGTACTCTAGACACATCCCATTCAGTCTTTTTCTTTTCTGCATTTTGATGGATATCTTGGTTGTTTCAGGTTTGGGGATCAATTTTTTTTGTTTCAGATGATTTTTCATGGGTTATACTATCTATTGTATCAACCTTATGTCTCTTTTGATCTTTGTCTACATCCTTTTGTAGTATGTCACTTTATTGCATTTTGAGATCTTGCACATCTTTTTATTTAGTTGTACTCACACTATATTATAATGTGCCTTGGGGGGTTTCATGTTGTCCATATTTGTCATCTTCCTTTTTCAAGTGAGTGTTTCTTCCATGACATTAGCCTCATGATGTGTTGATGATACATGCCATTATAGGTGTTTGTACTTTTGCACTCTCGATGTTCCTTGTTCTTCTTTCTGCAAGAGATATTGCATTTAGTTTCAGTGTTCATGTCTTACCTCTCAACATTATAGGTGGGTTTATGTTGGTTCTATTGCTTTCTTGGTTCAGTGGAGTGAGTTATGTATTAAGTATTTGATCATATGTACTAGGTGATTGTAATGGCTAGATACATATGCATTTTGGTGAGATGGGTCATTTACCATGTAGACATTCTTTCATTCCTATTTTTTAAGGCCATGGAGATACCTTCCATCTTCAATCGATCATCTCTTCAAACTTAGTCTTCTCTACTTAGTCATATTCTATACAATGGAGGTTCTTTAGATCAACATTTTGGCAATGTTTGCAGATTCATGCTTTAGTGGTGTTCTTCATGATCATCCTTTTGTTCCTATCTTCTAGACATTCTTTCCATCTCTTTTTGGAGTAGGGTTTTTCCCTTGTGGTTTTCTCTATTTCTCCTCTTTACATAGATTTGATTTTTCTTGGGTACCTCACTAGGCCTTGTTGCTAAGACCCAAATTTGTTCTCAATAGTAGTTTCTAGGTTTTTAGCTAGTCCCTAAGTTTATCTTAAGGGGGGGCATTAGAGTAATAAGATATTGCCTTATTAATTAAATCATTTTGATCTAATTATTAAGTCACGTATTATCTCTAGTTTACTTAAGCTAAACTTTAGGCACATAATAATTAATTCTTTTATTAATTATTATCATGCACCCTAGGTTTTACCCTGTTAGGGTTTTGATCTCCTTTTATAAGTATTTATCTCTTTGTAATTTATTAATTCACTTGTAATAATAACAATCTCCTTTTTTCTCATCAAGAATGTCTCATCTATGGATCTGGCAATTCCATCCTCCATATCTTTATGCTTCTCTCTTTCTCTATGATAGATGTTTGCATGCAAGTGATTCTTGGGAGTTGTGGGGTTGATCTTTCATCAAATTCAACAATATCCACACTTCATTACACTTCTTGATCTTTCTTATATATCATAAACTTTTTCAAGTTGGCCTTAACTAGTTAATTAATTAACAAGTGTAATATGTTGATACTCAGTCAATAGTGGGATTAATCACTCGATTAACACAATGATTCCTTTGATGCCCGACCACTTTGTTAACATTATGGTTTCTTCATTACTCAACTGGACTTGGCTAATACTAAATGTCCTTAATTTCCTGACTACTTGATTGATATTGAATGTCCTTCATTGCCTAACTGCTCAGTTGATACTAAATTTTGAACGTCCTTCATTGCCTGACTGCTCGATTGATACTGACATTTGTGTAATATCAATGACAACATAAAATTTTAAGAATTTCTTCCAACAATATATTTAGATAAGTTTTTATTGTTTCATCTTATTCACAAAATTGATTATTTATTAAATTATTAAATTGCAATTAATCTATCTTACCATCCATTTACCCATCCTTACCTTTGACTAGTTCTTTTTCTTCAACTAGCCTTTCATCATACACTTCCCCAAATTTTCATTCACCACATTGAACTTCCTATCACTTTTTGTTGACATTTTTTTACTTCCTGCACTATCAATTCCTGTCACCTTATGTTATCACATATAAACTTTTTTTCGCACATGATCACTTTATCTATTGCTATCAAAGACTTCCTATCACAACTAAAACTTCCTACAACAGACCTAGGTTTCTCTCTTTGATACTAATGGATAATTTAGAGTGTTATTTGGAGTTTGATCTTTAGTTTTGAATCCATAATTAATTAATCATGATTATGTTATCATAAGTTTTTGAGTTTTATTTCTAGTGTGGATGTTTAATTGATTAAGTGTGATTCTTTGTGTGTGTGTGTGTGTGTGTGTGTGTGTGTGTGTGTATCTTGTGGATTTTACTAACATAATGGAATTTGGAATAAGTGGATCCAAATAGATCAAATTTTTACAACTGTGAATTTCTTTCTATAATAGAGTGTGATTCTTTTGAGCGTGGAATTCATGGCTTCCAATTTGATTCCTTAGAAGTGTGACTAGATTGCATCCATAACCACTTGGCTTATTATCTTCATCCCTTGATTAGATAGGCACTATATCTCTCATCAGCTTGCGACTCATTTATTGACACTCTAAGTGTATTCCAATCAAAATTATATCTCAAAATAATTCATTAAAATAGACCCAAACTTTACCCTACAATGAGCTCCCAACCAGTCCATGCCTAAAATTATTCGATAAGATCCTAATGGAATGACTTGAAGGTCTACCTTTTTTGAGAAAGGTCCCAAGTTTAAGCCATAATTTTCTACCACCTAGTTTGTTGACATTTTAGGTCATGAGGCCAGTTCTACTTGCCACATGTCACCTTGTTCCTTAGCCTCTAACCCACACAAACTTACTAGAGTAAGAGAAATGAAAGAATCTATAGCTCCTAAATCAAATAATATAGATATTGTTTTGTTCATTAATACACCTAATATTTCTACCAATGTACCCTAGAAGTTTTCCTTACATTGGTCTATGGAAGAAAAATGTGGTGCAAGCACCCAACATTTCCTATTGTGGGTTCTGAGATTGTTTATTTCTACATGTAAGTTTGATTTAATTTCTACATATAGCTTATGGCATAGTGACCTCCTAGCCATAGGAAAAACACCATGTATTTCTACCAAATTTCTAGTAAGGAGGAGCATTGGATTGTTGGACACTCTCTCTATCATTATTCTAAGATTTTTGCCATGGGTTATATTTTTTGTTTGTCTTATCATTGGCATGTTTTCCTTTACTATTATAGAAATTTTTTCTTTTGCCAATTTTTTTAATGTCTCTTAAAGGATGAGTTTCCCTAGGAGTCAACAGCCCCTTGATTGTTTATGTTTTGAGTGTTGTGGCTTCCTATATGACCTGCCATAATTGTCATCACATTTCTTTCTACTAAAAGGATTTAACCACAACATCCTTTAGTGCCTTAGGATCAAACATTGCTACCCCTCTAGATATCTAATCACTAAGGCCCTTGATGAAGTGTTGTATTAACATAGGGCCATCTTCTCTATAGCTAGAGAAGGGTTTGAGTTCATAAAATTTGCTTTTATACTCCTCTACAACTATATTTTTTTGTTTAAGTTGATGGAACTCTTCTTCTCTACCCTATCTCCACTGATTAGAGAGATATCTATCCCTGAAAGTTTCTAAAAATAGCTCCCAAGATATGTTATCTAACCTACTTGCAACCTTTCTTCTTTTTGATTCCACTAATTTGGTGTGTTCTTTCTTAAATGCATTATAGCACACTTGACGATTAAATTACTATTGAAAGGGTGCATAGTAAAACATCTTTCTAGGTCAAAAATCCAAGTTTATATTGTTGACCCTCCATTGTTGCCATAGAAATTAGGTATTTATAACCTGAGTATATCTTTCATCTATGGCAACAAGAATTTGATGATCTTCTAATTTTATTCTCCTAGGGCTTCTTTCCCAATCCCTATGGCCAAATGTATGGGAATGATTAACTTCTTGATTCATCTTGTTTTTTATTTGGCCTAATCTTTCCATCATTTCTCACATCAATCTCCTAGGGTGTACTTATTTATTTTCCTCCCCATGGCTTCCACTACCTATATTCCTACATGATTCCTCTTGCTTGAGAACTTACATGCTTAGATCTTGAGGGTGAGTTGTTTACTCTTCCCCTTCCAACCCTTCGTGTCTTGGGAGGCATCCTAGAGTTTAAAAGTTCACAAGTTAGGTGAGAGATTTTTTCCCTAATTCAAATATCTTTTTAACAAATAAATCCCTTGAGTTATCAATTTAGAAACCTAGGGCTCTGATACCAAATGTAATTCCCCCATTATGGAACTTGATGAAACTAAGCCAAGTTTTCTAAATGTTGAAGTTTTTTTTTTTAACAATAGATTCCCTTTTTCTTCCTTATTGTAACTTGATATTATTCTAAATGAAAACTTAAACTTAAGAGGTGCATATTAACCAAAGCATTGATAAATGTTGAGAGCATAAGATCATTGAAATAAGAAAGCATAGTACTTATGAAGCAAATGCATTATGTTACTTCAAATTCACAACTAGTCATAATGATACATCTACCAAAATTTATCTTTACAAAAGAGACATAGCAATCCTTTCTTTTTTTGAGGGAATATCTATATAAAAAAATTCATCTCTATCTACCTGACCTTTATACATACATATTCTTTTAAATACATCAACCTTAATTCCTCTTTACATTCTACATCAAATTTTCATCTAACTACATCACAATTAAATTACATAAATTTACTTTACACTAGTATTACATCCAATACAACTATCAAGAACATCTTTTATTTTCTTTAACATTATCCAAGCATCTCTTCTTGAAATAACTCCAACACTAAGCCAAGAGAAAGCCTCAATTTTTTTACCCAACCATGTGGACCATAAAGAACCATCCCCCAAGCTAGAAAAAAAACCATGATTCAAGAAGGGATAACAAAAATCTAGGGATTAATCCCAAGAAAACAATGACAAAACATAAAGCATAAAGGATCACAAGAGACCTCAAAATGAAAGGACAAGAGGGAAGGGTATATCAACCACTAGGTGAGTGTCATTGTACCTTCCTATGTGTTAGAATCCACCCCTTGGGCTTAAGATTGTCTTGCAACACAAAATGTCTTTTCCCTAAGTACTCCAACATAGATAGGCATGACCAAGTAATGTTGGGATCAATCCCCTAAGCTTAGGGACCTATAGTATGTGTAGCGAGTCCCTACCCTTAAGTACTCAAAAAAAAGCTTCCACTCTTATCTAATTGTGTGAATAACCATGCCCAACCCATAGTTCATTTTATTTATTTTATCCCTTTTTTACTTCCTCACATTGGAACATGCATGCACAAGGCTCTGGTCCCCTACCATAGGACTCCCTAGCTACCACTTTGAGCCACTGACACCTATGGTGAGCAACTCAACTAGGGTTTATGCCCTACTTAACATTTACACTATGTCCATGCAAGAAGTGTCATCATAGAAAGAAACACATCCTAGTCACATAAGTTAATAACAAGAATGAATTAGAAATCAACCAAAAGATCCACTCCAAACATTCCAAAATGTCAAGGCAACTATAAAGTGGTGCATTTGTTAACTACATAGCACATTTGTTTAATTCTATCATGCTTTCATTGTAGTTGTGCATATATACAGTAGATATGTGCATTGGTATCATAATCCTTTGCAAACAATTTATTGTCACCAATCATATGCATGCATTCAACAAGATGACACATATGTAACACTTAATGACACTTCATTATATGTGTGCCATGGTTCAACAATGTTGCACATACATTAAAGAGGGTTACATATTTTTTTAAGAAAGATGACAAAGGGCTTGATAGTTAGCAGGTTCTAGTGTTGCGCATATAAGTAGTATAATTGTGCATATGTGCAGTATACCTGTGCATTTATTCTGGAGGACTCAAAAAAAAAAAAACAAATGCCAAGAACTAAATTTGTGGGACTTATTGTACAAAGGAGGGTCTTCCAATATGATTTAGGCTAAATCCCTAAACTAAAAAACCCTTCCAACATCATCCTCTAAGGAAATCAACTCGTAGCACTCCATGCACACACTTTCAACATTCAAACAAACTTCACACAAAGAAGAACATAGGATGCAAACTACCATCTAATAGTGGACATATCCAGTATATCCCGATAATTTAATTCAAACATAAAGCAATGTGATAGAAGCCTACTTGTTTTATTCTTCTAGGGTGTCTGGTGGAGTCATCTCTATTTGTCTTGTTGCTTCTCCAACCTCCCTTTCCTCAATAGGTTTGGTTTTATCCCTTGGTTCCTCCTAGTTTGGTACTGGCAAACTTTTTCCTCTAAAATTTAAATGACTATAGTTGTTTGCACCATAATTTTCCTATGTTTTTAATTGTTGGGAAGGCTCCTTATTTATAGGATGTTTTAGAGTTTTTGCAATAGTTATGTCTATTGAACCAACTTTTGGCTAAGGTTTAATTAAATAAATCCTTCTATTTGTTTGGAAAATAATTAACATTTCTCAAGGTTTCTAGTTATCTAGTTTTGTGTGTGGAGAAAGTTCCAAGAATTTTGTGTGGAGTTATGGTTGAGTTGTGAAGTTCTCCCTCCAACATATTGGGTTGAAATCTTTTGTCATCCAAGTTTTACCTCTTATGTAATCTATTGTGGGTTCAACACTTCATCCCACAAAGAGTTATTGAAGAGTTATGTAGGAGAGTTGGTTGAGGATGAGATTGAACTAGTGGTAGGTTCGAGGTTCAAATATCTTTATATATTTATTTTTGTTAATTTTATTTTAGCTATTTCTTTATGTGAGAAATCACATTAACACCCACAATACATATGTATATTTATTCGAGCATATATGTGTGCAGTCGTATATACTCTAATATATATACATAAGAAACTAAGAACAAAAGACAAAACCAAAATATTAATCATCATAAACATAAATTTTTCCCAAGCTCCCAAAATTAGGGTAACTAACTCTCCTTTAAGAAAATCCCTAGACTCAAGGTGCCCATATGGGTCATGGTTCCATCTCTGGATCAATAATTATAATAGAGTCTTTTCTACTTGTACCTACATACACTTGCATCACAAACCAATGTACAATCATACGTACAAAATCTCATGATATACATAATATAGTACTATAAGTATCAAATGGTTTGGCAGGGTTAAAATTCATTAAACCAATAATGCATAAGGCAAATCATATCTATATATGTGCATGTCTATAAGAAATATATCTATAGTTTCTCATGTAAGATAACATCAAATCACTATATATAAGAAATATATCAAGAAATGCATAACAGGGAAGACTGTGATATTGAGATTTAGGAAAATGGGGAAGGTCAAATTTTTGAGATTCAAATATTTGAATCTGAGTCTCTTGAATTACCTCTATATAATGACTTAATCCCTTTGTGGAATGAGTCGGATCTTGAATAGATAAGCCTGGAAAAGCAGTATCCAAAACAGAAATAGAGTCAGAGGAAAAAAACTGAGAAGAAAAATTCCTCAATCTCTAAGAGGATTGAGACCCGAAGCAGCAAGGTTGAGCAATAGCCTAAGATAAAACCAAATGTGGGGACACCGAAAAAACCAAGAAGAAGATCTTCAAGGAAGACTAGAGAAATTGAAAACCTACAGAATATTGTGGATGGAAGACAGACAACTATTCTGGATTTTACCCCTAAAAAAATTATCATCAAGTTCAATACTTGGAACATTAGGGGGATGAATAGTATTCATAAATTGGACATTGTTCATAATTTTGTTAGGGTTCAAAAATTGAATTTTTTTTGATTCAAGAAATAAAGATGGATAAGTAAAGAGGTAAAAATATTAAATCCTTCAAGGGTTATTGTTTAAAGGCTAGTAGTTCAGAAGGGGCTTCTAGAGGAACTCTTATTCTTTGGAAAAAGTCCCTCTTTTCTAGATTTGTATTGAACGAAAGTAAGCACTTCATGGTGGTCAAAATGACTAACCTATTCCAAAATTCTAAATGGTACATTGTTAATATGTATGCTTCAAATACTAAGAATTCTCAAAAAAAAGTTTGGACTACCCTATCTAATATTAAGAGTAAAGAACATAATGGAAGGTGGATCTTTATGGGTGATTTTAATGTTCCTCTCTATGATCAAGAGAAAAAAGGAGGCAATGCCAGTTAGCTTGATGGGAGGTTGGATTTATTGGAATTTATTAATAATGAGGGGCTTATGGATATGGATCTTCATGGTATAGAGTTCACTTGGACAAACAAAAGGGTCGGTAATGAATGTATTCAAGCTCGATTAGGTAGGGCCCTGATATCTCAGATTGGACCAATGAATTCATTTGTAAATTGGAGGCTTCTCAGAAAGTTGGATTGGACCACTTTCCTTTGATTTTTACTGCTATCAAGGCTAATTCTAAGAAAAATTATCCATTTAGATTTGAAAAAATGTGGATGTAGCATTCATATTTTGAAAGTAAACTGGAGGAATGGTGGAACATTTAAGTTGATGGAACTACTCTTTATAAAGTGGCTTCTAAACTTAGAAATGTTAAGAAGGAGGCTAGAATTTGGAATAAAAGATGTTTTGGGAATATTTTCGAGATCAAACCTAAAAGTAAGGAAGAGTTGAAATTCATACAGGATAGGATGCAAAAGGAAGAGTATACTCCTGATCTAGTCAGAGAAGAAAGTGGTAAACTTGCTAAGTATTATGATATTGTCACTAAGGAGGAAATCTATTGGAGGTAGAGGTCCAAACTTGTCTGGTTGAAGGAAGGGGATAAAAATATCAGGTTCTTTCACCTTTCTACTATGAAGCACAGAGCTAAAACTCACATCTCTAAATTAATGATAGATGGTAGGAAAATTAGTGAGGAAAAGGGTATTTCGAAGGAACTAGTCTCTTTCTTTATTTCCCTGATGACTGTTGATCCTAACATTGATCCTCTTAACCAAGGTGAAATTCTCAGAGTCATTTACTCTTTGGTTTCTAGAGATCAAAACAAGATGTTGGGATGCATTCCAAATGATAAGGAAATTTATCAAGTTGTTTGCTCCTTAGGGGGAGGGGACAAATCTCTTGGTCTGGATGGATTTCTTATGTTATTTTTTCAAATTATGTGGAATCTAGTTGGGAAGGATTTTTTTATACTGTCAAAGAGTTCTTTGGGGCAAAAAGAATACTGAAAGAGGTTACTTCTACCTTTCTTTGCCTTATCCCTAAAAAGATGGGTGCTGAATCTCCAGACCAATTCAGGCCTATAAGTTTATGCAACTCCTTTTATAAGATCATTTCAAAGGTCCTCACTTCTAGACTATTATTGGTGCTTCTAAATATTATTGTTGACCAATAGAATGGCTTCATTCCAAGTAGACAAATTTCAAACTCTTTCATTGTTGTTCATGAGAATATCCATTCTTTATCTTGCTCTAATAATCAGGGATTCATTATAAAAATTGACATTGCAAAATCCTATGATAGAGTGGAGTGGAACTTCCTTGAAAAGGTGTTATTGGCTTTTGGTTTCAATTCTAATATTATGAGGATGGTTCTCCAACTCATTTCTACTTCTTTGATTGTTGTTCTGGTTAATGGGTGCTCTTCTACATTTTTTAATCCCTCTAGAGGTTTGAGGCAGGGAGACTCTTTATCCCCTATTCTCTTCACCATTATGGCTGATTTCTTAGGAAGGTATATTGGGAAACTAGTTCTGGATGGAGACATTAAGGGTTTACAATCCTCTTCCTAGCCCCTTATCTGTTCTCATGGTCAGATTGTAGATGACACTATTTTTATGGGCAAAGTTGATATAAGAGAAGCTAAGAACTTGAAAAAAGCTCTTAACCTCTACTCCTTGGCCTCAGGTCAACTGATTAACTACAATAAAAGTTATTTATTCTTTGAAAATACCCAAGTGTCCTAACAAACTAAAATTGCTATAATTCTTGGTTATTCCATTAGTTCCTTTCCTTGTTCTTTCCTAGGCCTCCCCTTGGGGATTAATGCCCCTGAGTCCTTCTGGGAAGACATTATCAAAAAAATTTCTAAGAAACTTGTTGGATGGAAGGGAAATATTTTGAATCAAGCTGGTAAAGTTACTCTTCTCAAAGCTTTCCTTCAAAGTATTCCTACTTATGCCTTGAGCCTTTTCAAAATTCCTACTAAATATGTTGACTCCCTTCACAAAATCCAAAGGAACTTTCTTTGGTCTGGCTCTGAGGAGAAGATGATGGTTCTGATTGCTTGGGACCAGATTTGTAACCTGATCCAAGATGGAGGATTGGGAATAAGGACTATCTGAAGTATGAATAAAGCTCTTCTTGCAAAGCAAGGATGGAGAGTGTATCATGATGATAAGGAATGGAGCTCCATATGGAAACAAAAATATCCATATAATGCCCCTTCTCTTTCTAATTTCTTTATGTATCCTAATGTTATTTTCCCTTCTACCATATGGGGGGCAGTGCAAGGTGCTAAGAATATCTGAAGTAAAGGGTGTTCATGGAAAGCTGGAAATGGGAAAAAGATCAAGTTCTGGGAAGATTCCTAGATTTTGGATCGTCTATTGATTGATGATTTTGAGGATAGGAATTACATTGAATAATGCAAGTAGTTATATGGTAGTTATGTGAGAAAGTATTGGGTCAATAATAGTTGGGTCAACCTTACAAACATTAGCCAGGACTTCAATAGCATCCAGATAATGTTGAATGCTTGTTGTTTGTATCCTCATAAGGAGAACAGAATAATATAGAGGAATGATGCTAGTGGGAACTTCAAAATCTCTTGTATATTTAGATCAAAAGAAAAAGGGCCTGGTCCATTATGGTCTAAAGCCTGGATCAAAGGTCTAACTCCTAAGATCAATATATTTTACTAGATTCTATTGCAGAATAAAATTCTAACCTAGGACAATCTACAAAAAGGAGGGATAAATGTGGTTAACCGTTGCTATCTATGCAATAAAGATTTGGAGGATAGGGATCATTTGTTTTTGAATTGTAATTATAGCCAAAATGTGTGGAACTACATCCTCATTTTTTGGAATATTGATTGGGTCCATCATAATAAAATTGAGCACTGTTTCTAGAGTTGGATTTTCCTAACTAAGGATAGTAATGTGGAATTTCTATGGAAAATTACTCTCCCTCATTTGTGGGGGGGAATCTAGAAACAAAGAAATAATAGAATTTTCAGAGAGAAAGAAATGCTTGATTGGGTCCTTGGTCAAAACATCATTGGTTCTATAAAGGAAAACTTTAAAGCTAAAAAAAATGTCCCTAATGTTTTCTTGATTGATAATCCAATACAAAATACTAGTCCTAAAAATAAGGTGGAGGATAAAAGATCAAATGTAAAATGGAAGGCCCCTCTAAGGGGTTGGATAAAGGGGAACTTTGATGGGGCTACTAAGGGAAACCCTAGAAAAGTTGTGTGTGGAGGAATTATAAGGGATCACATAGGTAATGCTATTGATGCTATATCTATTCCTATTAGTATTTCTACTAGTCACAGAGCTAAAGCTATAGCTACCCTTTATACCATGAGATTGGCTGTGAAAACTAGAAATAGGTATCTTTAGATGGAAGGTGATTCTTTGAACATAATTAATATGATCAATGACAAAACCCCCAAGTACTTAGACTATAGAAGATAGCATAATGGAAATCAAAGCCCTAATAGCTAATTTTGAAAAAGTCATTTTTTCACATTCTTATCGTGAAGGCAATGTTGTTGCTGATTGGATTGCCAATAGGGTTGTGCAAGGGGAGAGTATGATGAGCTAGCACAATGACCTTAGATCAAACATGGATTTAAAGTCACTCATTAATTATGATGGTACATATGCAACAGAGGGAAAGATCTTCCAAGATTAGTAATTTAATGATTATTAAAAGTGGGCCTTTGGAGGGGTGTGTTGTAATCCTAAGATCATACTTTAATGCCATTATTATCTAGGTGTGGCACGAAGGAAGATTAATGAATTCCTAGTTAACTTTAGCAAGTTTTTTGGCTTTCTTCACTTCGTCATTTTTACTGGGTTTTGCTTCTCTGTCCATCTTAACACTTTGTTTAACAATTGGAGGAGAGTCGAGAAAACAAGAGCCCAAAAAATGCAAATATTGTAAGGATAAAGCCTCTATATGGAAAATTCTTGAGAAAGGAAATGTTACTCCTTATCTTGAGTGTTTGCATGGTTTCAAACTGCACGTTATAGAGGCTTTCTTTAAGAACTAGTTTGAAGAGAGGGTTATCTTGCATGGGTTCATGGTCCATATCACAGAGGATTTTATTGCAAAAGTGATTGGTCTCCTGAAGGAGGGTTTGAAATTTAGCAAGGAAATGACCATTTCTAATGTTGCCTTCAAAAAGTTCTCGAAAACTGAGGAGGAAGAGCAAAAGCTGGAGAAGAATGGGGACTTCTACGAGCTGAAATAGATTAAGGTAATTTGGAGAGAGGTTTTTTCATGTATTCGTGAATATTTCATCTTAGATGGAAGGTCCAAAAGAGTCCACAAGTTCCATTTTTTTTTCTAAACCACTTCCGATATAAAGATAGGATTTATTTTCCTTTCTATTTGAAGTTTTTGTTATTACAAAGCCTACATGTCCATAAGAAAAAAGAGACTCGTCCCATCCTTCATGAAAGCCTTATTCTCTTAATTGAGAATTACTACAAGACTAAAGCAATTGTTGTTTCCCCAATTTTGGAGAGGAAAAGGGGGTCGATGAGTGACTCTTAGTCAAGAAAGGGCAATAGGGATGTTGGACAGAGTGTGAAAAAGGAATTAATGATCGAAGATATTCCCCAAATAAATGAAGAGGAAACAATTGAATCTTCTGATAAAAATGAGGACAAAAATGAGGAGACTGGGGAAGACATGGAGTTGGGGGATATTAGTTCTAATTTGGGGGGTTATCCTGCTAGTAAAGATGATACTGGAAAGAATGATGAGGATGAAATTCTAGATAATAATGAAGGGTTAGACAATATTGGTAATGAGGTTACTAACCATGGAGTAGATGGAGAGGAAAATGTGGAGGAGGTGGGTAAGGAGAAAGATTTAGGAAAAGAAGAAGCCAAGGGTATGGAGCATGCTAAGGATAAAAAGATGAATGACTTGACTATGGGGGCTATGCTTACCTTCCTTGATACTACTAAGATGAAATTTGATTCCTCTCTTTGAGGTGACTCCTGGATTTACAATGAGTTTATGAAACTAAAGAAAAATTTGGGTAAAGTGCAGAAGGACCATGAGAATGACCAGGCCAAACTTATGATGCTAGAAGCCGAAGTGGAAAATATACCTAGAAAATTGAAGGAATACGAACAAGGTCTTTGGAACTTGATCAAGGAAAGTGGCAACAAAATGGAGCAAGTGACTTCCAATCTATGTGAGGCCGTGACAAGTTTGGGGCAAAAGACTAATGAGGTTGTGTCTCCTGGAGGACCAAGCAAAAGGACCAGATTAAGCTCATGGAAGATAGCTACTGAGGATGCTACTAATACTGGTCTTACCCATGTTGATACTATTCTTAGTACAACTAATGTGGGTAAGGAGGTTGCTAAGATAATCAAGGAACTGCAGTAGTGATCTAGTTTCCTTTTCTTTATCTTTTTTGTCTTCATTTTGAAAACTTTATAACTTGTAGGTTCTAGGTCCTTGTAAAACCTGGTCATTTTTTCTGGTTACATTCTGTGGTTTTAGGTCCCTATAAAACCTGATTTTGTATTTTTTTGGGGGGTTTCAGGAGCGTGTTCTCCTAGTGTGCTTATTTGAATATCCTTTTTCTGTTGTTTAGGATTTTGAGTCCCTTGAAAACCTACTTTTACCTTAATCTAAAACATCACATAGCCTATCTCTAGCACAAAATATTAATCCAATACACACACACACACACACACACACACACATATATATATATATATATAACTTATTTTTAGAAATATATATATAGCTTGTTTTCAGAAAGATATATATACATATCAATAACTTGTTTTGGAAAAGCAACAACCAAAGGTTGATTATAATATTGGACAAGTTTTGTCCCCCAAATTAAAGCCAAAATAATGTGACTGTGTTGCAAAGAATCCTTCTTCCAATTTAAAAAATTCTTTTTGTGAAGTTTTCTACATGAATTGTAGTAGAAATGAGCTTCTATATGATAGGAAGGACTAACTAGAATGTCAACTAACCACATTGCACCTTAACATTTATTGTTAGTAGGTCATCATGTGAAAATAGTGGGGATATTTAAGATTCTAATAGCCTTTATTAGGCTAACTAGTAAAACATCAAAATCTCATTTAGTTTGAACAAGTCCGAGAGGTTCACAATTTTATTTTTAATTGAATCGTGCTTGGGAATTCACTTACAAACCTATGAACTTCTTTATAGTGTATTTTATTTTTTTCTAAATGTTGGTTGTCACTAGCTATTTAAATCTCCTACATGATATATCACATAACCTAAGAATTAACATAACTTTTGGAACTTTTCAATGGGAAAGAGTGGGAAAAAATAATCTAGCATTTCAAGGTGTAGAGGAGCAGAACTTGACTCCTCTAACAATGATTTAAACAATGAAGATGTTGATTTTACATTTGTTCCTTCCTCAAAGTAGAGGGTGGTGCATTTTCTTAGTTCATGGGGATTTTTTTCACTTCTTTAAGGGCCCATTTGGTTCATGGAATTTGATTGGAATTGATATTTGTCAATACCAGAATCAACAAATTTGATGTTTGTGGAAAAATGGAATTAGAATTTTGGAATTCTAATTTTACCCCAAATTTAGGTCATTTTTATTCTTTGAAATACCTAGAATAAGAAAATGACTTCTAATTGCACATTTTGAGGATTAGGAAAAAAATTACAATCTATTCATTTTTCAAGTTTGATGAAAACATTATATTGTAACCTATTTTTTTTACCATTTGACCTTGCCTGCTAATGGTGAATAATGAAACCTTTGTTTTTTTAGACTAGATATATAATCATTTTAGTTTTTTGCAAGAGTATTTTTGTAGTTTCTAGATGTGATTATCTATGAGGCAAAAAATAGCTTTTCATGATGAGAGGATGACATAGATGGTGACTTGCAATAACCATTGTTAGGTTGCAATGCTAGGATTTGAATACTTGACTTGCAACAACTGTTCATGGGATTCAATTGATTTATTAATACTTTATCCTCTTTTTGCGCATGGGGTGATTTTGTTGTTCTAAGATGAGTGGATTTACAAAGGCAATCTAAGGAGGTTGAGACAAGTGTGCAAGTGCTACTTGAGGTACTAAAGATAGAACACATGACATAAAAATTGATTATGTCATCTCCATTGAAAATCCTTCATGTTTTGTAACACTACACCAAATATACACAGTGCTAAAAATTTACTATAAATCCATTTTGAAACTATCTTTTTTAAACACCCAAACACACCTCACACCTAATACACTTAGTAACTTATAACTTGGCTCCAAAAAAATTTTACTTTTG
Source organism: Cupressus sempervirens (assembly GCA_028749045.1). Lineage (NCBI taxonomy): Eukaryota > Viridiplantae > Streptophyta > Pinopsida > Cupressales > Cupressaceae > Cupressus > Cupressus sempervirens. Next base: position 265,277,653 of record CM053792.1, read on the forward strand.
TACATGCTTTGTCAGACATCAAATTTTCAAATGCAGGAAACAATGTTCTTAGGCCTCGTGTGAATCCAATTATAATTCCAATTTTAGGAACCAAATATAGAAGATGTATCTTTCCACTCATCTTCCATGTGAACCAAATAGGTCCAACTATTTACCCAAAACCCAAATTAAAATTACAAATCTAGATTTTGAAAAATTATAGATATGAAAAAAAATCTAGTTTTACTAATTCCACGAACCAAACAGGCCCTAAAGGTTTTGTTCACTTTGTTTTTCATATCCTAGTGGAGTCTTTTTATGTTGTGGGAGTCAAGAATTATGCCCCCCTCCCCCTCTCTTTTTTGCACAATTGGTCCCTATTTTTTATTTGGTTGTTTTCATTTCATCATGATCTAACAATTTTTTTGTTAATCTTAGATTGGTTTTGAAATATGAGTGACAATACACTTTAATCATTCACTAGATAGAACACATTCATGTCGAACAAGTAATGTATACAGAGTATAAGTTGTCAAATAGTGTATGTCATGTGAGATATACAATATGTGCTGAGTAAATAGTAAGTGTTGAGTCACTCAAGTGTCAAGAAGACACTTGATGTCAAGTGATTCAAATGCTAAGTGATCAATGGATGTTGAGTCATTCAGAGGATGAGTTACAACATTGACGATATAGTGGATACCAAGCATCAGAGACTTCAACTATCGAGTAAAAAAATTTTGGACATAATAATTTTTTAATGACACAAACTTCTATGTAAACTATATTTGAGCCTACTTAAGGATTTTTTTGCAATTCTAGATGATAAGAATGAATCTATATTGAAGATCCCTATGTAGTACATGCAACCAATTAGTTAAAGGGATGGATTAAGAGAAAAAATTGATGAATTGCTATCGTTGATTCATAACTAACCCTAAGTCACCAAGGTCTTCATAAGGAAGGAAAACCCTAAAAAATTGTGTGTGCAAAGAGAGAAGTTTTCATGTGTAGATAGAGCATTCATGGTGGCTAAGGAATTGTGAATCAAGTTATGAATTGCAGATTCAATTAGAGGAAAATAGAGGAAAGAAGTTAGAGGATAGAAGTGATACATCTTATTAGAGAGGATCAAAGATATGTGCAAAGAGGTGATTTTTTATCTAGCAGTAGAGTGATAACCATAGGATCATTGTTGAGAAATTTTAATAGGTGAACTAATCTCTTAACAGAGTAGTCCTAAAAGGCTATTGTAACTTCTTTAACAAGGTTCTTACTTCATTGTAAGTTTAATTCCTTTAATCAGGCATAGTTCTAATAGGGTGTTGAAATCCTTTAACAAGGTAAGATCTAACAATTTTGTAAGCCTTTAACAGGGTAGGCCTTTCACAAGGTAGATCATAGTTTATGGTCAAACATTGCAATCTTCATTGGATACACTTTACAATTGCAATAGTGAAGATTCTTGTGTGTCATCTCCACCCCAATTTTACCTTCTCATTGGACAGTTTCTAGGTAATCAAATATCTTGTGTCATATATGCATTAAATGTTTATTTGATTTCATGCTATGGATGAACATGCTTAGTTTTGTGTTTTAGTTTACATGAAAATTGTGAGATGGATGTGTGGTGAATGACTTTATGGCTAAATTTTTGAAGGACTGATTCACATGTTTTAGTTGTTTGAAAACTGGTTACATTAGCATAAATTGTCCAACAAGGTCAAAAGAACCTAGCAGTGAATTCAATGAAGGCAAAGGAAAGGTTGATGTTGAAGAAGTCAAAGTGCAGATGAACAAGACATTGAAGAAAAAGGAAGATTGCAAGACATCAAGTTCAGATGGGATCACTTCATCCAATGGATTAGGTGATCACACCACCCCCAACTAGGCAATTGAGAGATATGTGTGGGATTAATATTTCAAAGTTCAATTGTACACTAGTTCCAAGAATTTAGCTCTGAAAAGATCATATATGCATGAAGTAAGATGAAAAGTATTGGTTAGAACTTAAAATAAATCTATAAGTTTTCATGATGTTGTTGAGCATGAAAAGTTTCATTGTTGTTGTCAAGTGAAAATTTAGTTGATTTCGAGCTATCAAAGGTGATAGTGTTGACCGAGCTCACTATGCTTGTTGAACATGATAGAAATTACATGGAAGCTAAGTGAATCAGAATTACTATTGGAGCCAAGATTACAGCTAAGTAAGCACTGAGCATTTATTGTGAAGTTTCAAGGGCTATATGGTTGTTTTTTGACTCATTTGCAATCATTCAAATTGAAGAGAGCACGAAGAGCATAAGGCAAATTAGAGAAATCAATTCAAGCATTTGCATATTGGATTCAACTGCACCAAACATCATATTTTTCAAGGTATTTATCATGTGCCGAGCTACACTATTTGGATTTATGCAAACCCTAGATAGTTGCAATGGTGTCTAGTTCTTCTATTGTTGTGGTTAAGGAAGTAAAAAAAGCTTTAAATGTAAAATTAATTAGTAATCAGATTAAACAACCACATTTTTGGGCAATTGCTAATATTGTATACAAAAGGAGACTCGTTTGATGTGTTATCTATGATACCACCACAAGTTTTAATGATACAAGTTGTAAGGTATTTCTACACTTGTAAGGTAGTAGGTATAGGAGACATGGAAATCAAACACTTGGATGGAAAATTGTGTGAAAATGGAGTGTTGAAAGAGGAAAACAAAATAGTAGAGAGAAAAGGGCTAACCCATGCCCTAGATTTTCCTAATGTATTCAAGACAAAGTGGATTAAGATAGTTCTCAACAAAATTCATGACAACTTTTTATTGTTAGAAGATGGCCCTATCAAGGTTACAAAGAGGATTATTCAGAGAGTAATAGGATAACCTACCCTAGACAAAAAAAAGTCTATATGAAAAAGTTAAGAAAAGATGGCAATTGAATTTAAGTATTGAAAGGAATGCTAGGGAGACTACTCTTGCTAGAGCAATGCCAGAATTAGATAAGTCATCTATGACTAAGGCCATTAATAAGTATAAAGGGAGATTTGATCCAAAATATAGAGCCTTCAATATTTTATAGAACAATCTTCAAGTTGTCAAACAGAGCACCCAAATATGCAAGTTTATCTATGGGTTGCAGATAGAATAGGCTATTGAGTAACAACCTATGGAAGTAGGTGAAGACAAAGTAGAACAAGAGGTATTTGAGATAAAAAAAAATGATGAATATATAAGGGAAGAACATGAGGAAGGCACTGAGAAAGAAGTAGTTACAAAGGCTACAGCTAAGGAAGAGAAACATCAAGATCAGAATGTAACAGAGGTACCTATGCCAAGTGTTAGTCCCCCTCATATGGATAAAGTGAATCAAGAAGAAGAAACATTAAAGATCAAGGATGTCTCTAAAAAAACCACTTAGAACATCAATCCATTAATAGAGGAGGATATGAAGAAGATATTGATTGATTCCACCACCAAGGCAAAACTATGCAGTCATCATATATTGGTGAGTGTATATGAGATCGAGAAGGCATAATTGGCATCTGCAGGGGAGAAAACTCAATAATTATCCATTTCCCCCCATCAATATACAAAAATGCAACCTATAATTCCTATTTTAGTATATCAAAGGATGAACACAATGTCATCATATATCAGCACATTGGTGTAAAAAAATTTAGTACAAGTAGTTTCAACAATTGACAAAGATGGACACTAGTCCAAACAGGTCAGGAAGCCAGTCCTGCACCTACATCACAAGTACAAGGTGAAACAAAGATCATAGAAAATGAGAAGTATAGGACTAAAGATTTAGTCTTGACTACAAAACCAAAGGAATAGATAGCAATTCATACACTAGTTACCCTACCAAATACTACTATATCATTCCTAAGCAAGCACTTCATAGGCCAAGTGTAGAAGCTACACTATTGAAGTCATCAAATCCTAGTCTTAGTAAATCTAAGGTTGATGAGGTTACATCATATGGTGATATCAACTTAGATAAGGTGATTGAACTTCCAAAGTTTGATCTTGCGTCAGTCACCATAGAGAAAATGAACATATTGTAGGATGCTCTAGTTAGAAAGAAACACTCAAAGGGAGCATAGGAAGAAGCAAGCACAACATGACATCAAGGACATATTTCTTGATGCATTCAGCCTACCTGCACCTAATGAAGAAAAGTCAATCATTGAGAAATTGGCAAACATAGTGGAGAAGATAAATGATGAAGACCTGGACACAAATGTATAATTACTAGAATGGGTTGAGAATAAATTTCAAGCCAAGGTAACTAAAAAGATATCTAAAGCCATTGCACTAAGTTAGGTGGAGTTAGCAACCAGAATTGATGATGTGAACAATGTGTCAAAGAATATTTTCTCTCTTAACTTTTTTTACACAAGAAGTGCAAAGACACATTGACCACCTGGAGGGAGATTTGAAGTCAACAACTAAAATCCTACAACAATCTCCTGGTCAAAGTCATTCTCATTTTAGAAATTCTTTGTCGACACAAGGTTAGTTAGCAGCATTGCAAGCTCAAGATGTCAACATTCGAGCTACATTAATCATCATCCAGTCCATGTTGCCCCTCACATGGAGGTGTTGCACAAGTAGCTAGCCTTTGCAGAAATATTGATGAAGAAAGATCTACATCTTTCTACTCATGAAGGCCTAGTTAACCTTTTTGTCAAGTTATCTATTCAAATCAAATCTCTAGAGGTAGTGTGTGACAAGTGGGATTTAGCACTAAAGCTTATAATGGAGGTCCATAAATCATTCTTGGACAAACACACTATTCGTGTACCACCCATGACATAAGTGTCAAAAATGGGGAGAATGAATAAGTTTTGGGGGAGACCAAACTAAGGGGGAGTTAGTATAGAAATAGAGCTAACACAATAGATATAGAAAATTTACTTAGCAAGAATATTCAAATTCAAAAAGGAATAATCAACTCATGGGGAGTTATAAAATTTTGAGTTGTGACTGATAAGTCACGAGTTTTGCAAATTTTTGAAGTTTAGAAATTTTGTATGTAAGTCAAGTGTTGAATAGAGATTATCTAAGTTACCCTCATAAGTTAAGGTTATTTATGCATGGTCAAGTATATTTTCCACTCATGTCAAAGGGGGAGATTGTTAATCTCATATTAGTTTTGACATATGAGTGATAATACACTTAAGTCATTCACTAGATAGAACTTAGTTCATGTTAAACAAGTAATGTATATCAAGCATAAGTTGTCAAATAGTGTATGCCGAGTGTGATATACAATATGTGTCGACTAAATGGTAAGTTCCTAGTCACTCAAGTGTCAAGCAGATAGTTGATCCCGAGTGATTCAGATGTCAAGTGATCAATGGATGTCAAGTCATTCAGAGGTTGAATTACAACATTGAAGATATAATGGATGTCGAGCATCAAAGACTTCAAATTTTGAGTAAAATAGTTTTGGACATAGTTATTTGTAATGGAACAAACTTCTATGTAAACCATTTTTTAGCCGACTTAAAGGATTGTTTTGCGATTTTAGATGATAAGAAAAAATCTATATTGAGGATCCCTATGTAGTACATGCAACCAATTGGTTAAAGGGATGGATTAAGCATAAAAATGGATGAATCACTATCATTAATTCATACCTAACCCTAAGTCACCAAGGTCTTCTTAAGGAAGGCAAACCCTAAAACATTGTGTGTGTGAAGAGGGAAGTTTGCATGCACAAACAGAGCATTCATGGTGGCTAAGGAGTTGTGAATCAAGTTATGAATTGTAGAATTAGTTAAGAAATATAGGAAAGAAGTTAGAGGATAGAAGTGATACATCTGATCAAAGAGGATCAAAGATACATGCAAAGAGGTGATATGTTATCTAGTAGCAAAGTGCTAACCGCAAGATCATTGTTGAGACATTCTAACAAGTGAATCATTTAAATCTCTTAATAGAGTATTCCTAATAGGTTGTTGTAAATATTTTAATAGGATTCTTAATTCATTGTAAGTTTAAGTCCTTTAATTAGGCACACTTCTAACAGGTTGTTGAAATCCTTTAATAGGGTAAGATCTAACAATCCTATAAGCCTTTAATAGTGCATACCTTTCACAGGGTAGATCATAGTTTATGATCAAGCATTGTAACCTTCATTGAATACACTTTACAACTACAGTAGTGAATATTTGTGGTGTCATCCCCACCCCAGTTTTTACCTTCTCATTGGAGGATTTCTGGGTAACCAAATATCTTATGTCATATATGTGTTAAATGTTTTTTTTTTATGCTATGGATGAACATGCTTAGTTTGGTATTTCAGTTTACATGCAAATTGTGAGATGGATGTGTGGTGAATGATTTTATGGTAAAATTTTTAAAGGACATGTTAGTGTTCAGTGCCATTTAAAATTTGTGAAGATGTTCATAGACAATATATTGCTCCAAGTTCTCTCTCCTCTCTACGTGTTATGTTACAAGAAACATTTTTGGCATTTTTTAGCAAATGTTTGTTTATGGTTGGTTAGTTTAAGGAGGCTTGTAGTTTAGATATATGCTTACTTATATCATTTTAATCTACACCATTATCTATATAGCACCCAAAATTGCCCATTCAATATAATTATTAATTAATTAAATTATTATAATCATTACATTTCAATTTTTAAAAGTAGAAATACAAACATCTATGTATATTGACATATTTCTATAAACAAATGGTGTACTACAATTATAATATAGCAATACTTTAATATTGTTAATTGTTAGTTGACAATTACAAATTGAATAAATAGCCTTCTTGATTATGTTTTTGTATTCCTTTGATCATTAATACCAATGCTCAAACATTTGTTTTCATCAACACCCAACCCTCATGAATAGGGTATTTCTAATTTTTATTACAACTTTTAAGAGTTGGGGAAATCAAAATTTTCTCAGTAAGGAAAGATCATGTTGAGATGCCTATGACAATTAGGATTGTGAAAAAAAAGGCAATCTTCATGACATTGATCTTAACATTTTTGTTCATTTGTAGTCCATATAGATATATGCATACATTCATACATACATACATGCATGCATACTGATGAGGCATATTAATGTCTCAAATTTGATATAGTTCTATAGTTTGAACCTACTCTTTTAGCCTTCTGAAAAACATTTCCAAGATTTTTTAATGTCTTGTGAACTTATGCCAAATCCAGCTAGAACTTATTGAAACAATGGATACTGGCTATGACATATTATGCTTAATATTATATATAAATTGCAGTATTTCATATAAATATTTTAAGCTATGTTCTAATATTTGAATAAGAGTAGAAATGTTGTTGTGCATATGTGTTTTGAATGTTTCTAATTTTCATGAAATGGAGAAGTGGCACAAAGAGTGGTGATTACCGTATTAAAGGAGGAAGTAATGAAGAGCATTCATGACAAAAGAAGCACAAATCAGTTCCGAATGATAAGTTGCATCTATGAGGAGAGTTATTGTTCCAAGAAAATCAGGAAGACCCAACTTTCTATATTTCTTGCCGGTGGTTATTCTGTTGCTTAATCAATTTCATATGTCATGGTTGACATTCTACCTTCTTTTATGATGATGTTTGTACATAGTTTTTATGTTATGTTTGTAATAAGTTCCAATCCTCTATATAATGAAGTAGGGATCACTTTGAAAAGAGGAGAAAAACTTAAAAAATCAATACTAGTTTAAGATTTTGAAGTTTCTCTTTTATGTTCTCCATGAATTATTAAATCATGTAATCAAAGAAGAATTCTAATGAGACAGTGATTTTGGAATACCTATTGTCTTCTTAGTTAGTTAAGGCCAACTAAGGGGGCCCACTTGGGAGGTGGAATAGATTTAGGTAGAGTAGATTTGTTTCTTGCAATTTCCTATTTTAAGATAGATTTATTATATTAGACCTATAGCATAATTACTGTGAAAGTTCCTACAACACTTGTGCAAAATGATCATAGTGGATTTTTGAATTGTTAACTAGTTTAGAATCCTTTTTCTATAGTTTTTACAGTTATCTGTTGATAATACAAGTGTGTTTACTATTCTATATCAGTAATATAGAATCATTTCATGCATTTTACTTTCCTACAACATAGGTGTTGAGACTCTTTAAGTAACTTAGTGCACATATTGTGCTGACCCATTTCAATTCCTACGTCCCTAAGTTGACAATTCAAGTGTATTTTCATGATGAAATAGATAGTTCTCAAAATGGACATGGTATCCTTGAGAGAGGAATAATGGTGTAATTATCTTGATCTATTATGGAACCGTTCATTTTTTGGTGTCATTGCTGGGGATGGTGTCAAACTAGGAACCTTCATGAGTCCTCTATTTTTAGACTAGTGTGTTAAATAGAAACCACAAGATTGTGTGCTTGATTAACAAGTCACCAATTCAATTGCATGCATCAAAGAGGAAGACAACAAGATGAATATGGGAGATTTCTTCCATAGGAGTCTGTTAATTTGAATGAAGAAATTGAAGAAGAGGTTGAGTTGCCTTTTTTGGACGCAAGCCTTGTTTTTCCTACAGAATCATCCTCAAGAGCATAACCTTTTGATACAAGTCATCTTCAACCTTTTGCTAAAATTTTGGCCAGTTTCCTTGATAGTGTTGCTCCAAATCCACCAGTTGTTAACAATCCAGTACCCAATGTTCCTTTTTAGCAGCAACCCCATAATCAAATACCTCCAGTAATGGCACAAACTACTTTTCCATTTCCTCTCCCAAGCCTTGTAACCAATGCTAATCTAAAAAATATACCTCCAAATGCTCTTCCAAAGTTTTATGGCCTTGCAACTAAAGATCTTGATACTTTCTAGTTTGAGTTTGACATACTCTACCATAGCTTTGAATACAACACTAATGCCCATACACTCAAGTTGTTTCCTGCAACACTGAAAGAATCAGCTTTATGATGGTTCATGGGCTTAGGAGCCAATGGGTAGTTGCGATGAAATGCGAACTCTATTTCTGGAAAAATACAAACAGTATTGCAAAGAAAATGATTCAAGAGGAGATTATATCTTTAGAATATCACAAAAGGAGGATGAAACATTGGAAGACTATGTTTCACATTTCTTGTATACACTGCAGAAGAACCATCAGCATGTGATGTCAAAGGATTCACAAAAGCTAGTCTTCCTGGGAGGCATGAATGATAATTGTCTAGAAGCACTAGACTTGATAGCTGGTGGAGATGTATATTAATCTTCTTGTGATGATCTTAAGAAAATCTATCTTAACTACTCAAGGTCAACTATGAAGAAAGGAAAGGGACATCAGACTTCAGCTACTAAAGGAATCAATCAGGGTATTTCAAAGATCGAGATATCTAATCTACTCTCAGATTTTAAGTAGGACATTATAAATGATGTCACTACACATCTCGACATAATGACTACAAAGAAGAAACATGCAGAAGCTGAGGTGCAATTAGCTGAGTACTACACACACTACCGAAAGCAGAAGAAAGATTGTCAATGCAAATTGGTTGCTAGTGTGGAAAACCATCATCTTCCAACTGAGTACGTCAAAATAGATGGAGAGGATGAGAAAGTATTATTTGTTGCTCAACACTAGCCATGGGCCCAACGTCAAGGTATGCCTCAGGACCATTTGCAAAATTCAAATCTATATGGTAAAATTAATGGAAAAATTGTCAACCTACTTGGAATAATGCTTGGCAAAATAATCCACAATAGCCTCAATGGCCTCAAAATTCCCAACCTTCATGGCCAAACCAACAAAATAATCAATGGCAAAATCAGCAAAACCAATGGCAACCACCCCAAGAGAATTAGCAGTCTACAAATCAATGGAGAGGACCTCAGCAATGGCCTAATGAAAATACTGGTAATCCACAATTATTAACTCCAGTCGAACAACCTGCACTAAGGCCACCATTTGCAAGTCTTGGACCTCAAATGTAGACCTAGTTACCTATACAACCTTAGCCAAATCCAAATAACTAGTAGACACAAACACCCTTGTATTCTACTGATGCTCAATAATACCCTACTTATGCTCTAAATATTATAGATATACATTTGAGATCTGGTACAACCCTACCAACACCTAAACCACATCTCATAACTGAAATACCAAATACTCCTATAGCATCAAAACTCATAACTTCTAAGCCACAAGTGGTTGACCCAACCAACGTAACTAACTCAACTCAAACTCAAATAGTAGTTGAACCTCCTTTTCTAGAGAAGCTCATACAAAGTAAACCTACACAAACAAAGGAATAATCTTTTGACATCATTCATTAGTTAAAGAACATGCATGTCCAAATACCCTTATTCCAAGCTATTAAAGATGTTCCTATTTATGCCAAAGTCATTGGAGAAGCCTATCTGAAAAAGATTGGGAGGAAGAAAAAGGATCCAACTAAAGTCCATGTTGTAGGACAATTGGCTAACATCATGTTAGTAAAATTGACCATTTCTAAATATTCTACTACAGGAAGCCCAGTTGTGAATGTGATTATAAATGGACAGTCTATCAAAAATGCTTTAATTGATCTTGGTGCTGCTATAAATATCATGATTAAGGATACTATGAAAAAGTTGAATATAGAAGGATTAAGGGCTACCCCAACAATTCTACAACTTGCAAATAGTTCTACTATCACTCCTGATGGGATGATAGAAGACATAGTTGTAACCCTAGACTCTCTAGAGTACCCTGCAGATTTCATGATTTTGTCTCCAAATGTCAATTTATCTAGTTACCCTATCATTTTAGGATGACCATGGTTAGCTATAGCCGATGCAAATATATGTTATAGGTCAAGGAGTATGAAAATATCTAATGTTCAAGCAACAAATAAATTTGATCTATATCCTCTAACACAACCACAACTAGACTTAAGTACATCTAAATGGCCAGATTTAGGGGATGGAGAAAAAGAAATAAACTCTATAGCTCAGCTTATGATGTTACATAGACAGTCTTTTTGAAAGTTGCATGAAGAGGATTTAGTAATTCAGAGTATTCTTAATAACACTTGTGTAGTAGAAAAAGATGTATAGTTGATCTCACAACTACTGTTGAGTTGTCAAAAGGTCATAATCTCCATGTCAATCCTAAATTGTCTTCCACACAAATGAAACAATTAATAGAGCTTCTTCAAAAACATGAAAAGGATTTTGCATGGGACTATGGGGATATGAAAGGGTTGAGTCCTACATTATGCACTCATAGTATATACATCAATGAAGGTTGCTTGTCACTCCATCAACCCCAGAGAAGGATTAATCCAACCCTCAGGGAAATAGTTAAAACTAAATTGCAAAAATTGCTTGATGTTGGTTTTATATATTCTATATCTGATAGTAGATGGGTTTCACCTCTAGTCATAGTGACTAAAAAGGGAGGGAAATGGTGGATTTTTGTAGATTAGAGAGAATTGAATAAGGCAACCAAAAAGGATCACTTTCCTTTACCATTCATTGATCAAGTTCTAGACACTCTGGCTGGTAAGAAATAATTTTTTTTCTAGATTGGTATAGTGGTTATAATCAGATAAGTATAGCTCCTGAAGATCAAGATAAAAGCACATTTACATGCCCATGTGGTACTTTTGCATTTTTTTTTTCCATTTGGCCTGTGTAATGCCCATGCAACATTTCAATGAAATGTAATCAGCATTTTTGTTGATATATCACATGATTGCATGGAAATATACATGGATGATTTCACAACATTTGGAGTCACCTTTGAAGAAGCCTTGATGAATCTTGAAAAGGTCATTATCTGATGCAAAGAACATAATCTATCACTCAATAGTGAGAAATATTTCATGCTCATGTAGGAAGGAGTGGTGCTTGGTCATTTCATATCAGTTGCAGGAATACAAGTAGATCCAGCTAAGATAGAGGTAATTCTAACACTACCCATACCTACAAAACCAAAAGATTTAAGATCTTTTTTAGATCATGTTGGATATTATAGGCATTTTACAAAAAATTTCAGTAAAATAGCTAGTCCTTTGTAGACATTGTTGACTAAGGAAGTTGAATTCATTTGGACACCTAAATGTAATGAAGTCTTCTTGTAGCTTAAGAAACTTCTCACCACAGCACCAGTTTTAAGGGACTAGATTGGTCAATTCCATTTCATATTCATATTGATGCATTAGATTATGTCGTAGGAGATTTATTACGAAAAAATCCTACTAATCTTGAAAATGCCATCTACTATATTAGTAAAAGCCTTCATGGACCTGAACTGAATTGCACATTAACTAAAAAAGAACTTCTAGCTGTAGTCTATGCATTAAACAAATTCAGACACTATGTAACTAGATATCCTATTTCTGTTCATACTGATCACTTAGCTATAAGGTACTTAGGGCCCATTTGGTGAGCGGAATAGGAATACATATTCTAGAATACATATTCTGGAATACGTATTCTGGAATAGAACATATTCCTATTCTCCGTTTGGTTCAGCCACTATTTGATGGGAATTCGCGGATCCAAAAATTTATGTTTTCTAAAATAAAATAAAATGGAATAGGAATACGTATTCCAATACCACCTATTTTGGTGGAATTGCAAAACCCCATTTTTGGGCCAAAAATGGAATACGTATTCCATTTTTTCTTCGTATTCCAATCCCATTTTGGTGCATCCAAACAAGGAATTCAAAATTTTTGGAATATGTATTCCTATTTCGCTCACCAAATGGGCCCTTAATGAATAAACCAATTGTAACTGGTAGAGTGGCAAGATGGCTCTTATTGTTATAAGAGTTTGATATTACTATTATTGATAAGTTGGGAAAATCCAACATAGTTGCAAATTATTTGTCTAGATTGACCATTGTTGATGAAGATCCAACTCCAATTGAAGATACCTTTCTAGATGAGCACTTGTTCCATATAGCAACTCATACACCATGGTATGCAGGCATAGAAAATTATCTTGCTACAAATAGAATACCCCCACACTTCTCTCACAAAGAAAGGAGGAAGCTAGCAAAGAAAAGTTTTCAGTATTCCTGGATAAATAACAATCTCTTCTATGTAGGACCAAATCAGGTCATGAGGAGATGTGTCAAGGAAGATGAGATATATGATATATTGCATGCTTTTCATGGTGAACCATGTAGAGGCCATTTTGCATGGAAAAGAACAACACTAAAGGTACTTACAACTAGATATTATTGGCCAACCTTACATAAGGATGCAGTGACTTATACAACTAATTGTGACAAATGCCAAAGGATGGGCCGACCAATCAAAACTGATGAGATGCCACTCACTCCACAGATTGCAATCACACCTTTTGATATGTGGGGCATGGAATTCATAGGTCCAATTGACCCACCATCAAGTGGAAAATCCTACATCTTAGTATGTAAGGATTATGAAACCAAATGGGTGGAAGTTAGAGCAATGAAAAATGTAAGAGATAAGAAAGTAGCTAAGTTACTGTGTGAAGAAATATTCACTTGCTATCGAATGCCCAAAATACTTTTCACATATCAAGGAGCCCAGTTCACATCAAACTTGATCACTGAGGTTATAAAGGAATACAGTAGAAGGCACTGAAAATCCATTCCTTTTCACCCTCAAGAAAATGGACAAGCAGAGGTTAACAATAGAGAAATTGAAGCCATTCTAACTAAGATAGTGCACATACACAAGAAGGATTGGACCAGCAGATTGATTGAAGTTGTTTGGGAGTATAAACCACATGGAAGAGAACAAATGGACTCACTCCATTTGAACTTGTCTATGGTAAAGTAGTAATGTTTCCCATTGAATTTGAACATAAAACAATGTGCACTTCTTTGGAGTTGAACATTAGTCTTCCTACAACACAAGAAGAGAGACTCCTCCACTTGAACTCGCTTGATGAAATAAGAAAGACAACTTTGGAAAGAATAGAAATAATTCAATAGTAGTGAAAGAAGTGGCATGATGCACATATCAGGAATAAATAATTCTAAATAGGAGATTGGACTCTCCTGTATGATTCTCACTTCAAAGAGAATCCAGGGAAATTGTAGACTCAGTGGTTAGGGCCTTATAAAATTCAACACATATTTGACAATGGAGCAGTAAAACTGAAAACCATTGATCTTGTATAGTTTAAGTTACTTGTAAATGGCCATAGGTTGTATCTTTATCATAAACCACAGACTAAAGATGAGTTCCAGCAGCAATTCCAACCAACTAGTTTACCAACTCCTATGAACATAGTTCCTACAACTAAAGGTGAAAACCTTCTTCTTGCAACCATTCCATGACAAACTTTTACAAAACCCTCATAATAAAACCTCATTTAATATGAGGTCTATTCTTTCATTTACTTTTCTCTTTCTTCATATCAACCCATCTTATTTATCTATCTACCATCCACTCACACTCCAAGTCACCCACAAATTCTATTTTTACTGCTTTCAATAAACTATATTGTCAGCACCTTTTCTACAGTCATCAAACTTTTCCAATTCATCAATCTACATACGGATGTACACTCTCAAATTTTTAGGTATAAAAATTTCTTTTACTCTTTATTCATTTTTAGCATATAGGTTTCGATATTTATATCTATTACTGCATTATATGTATCTTATAAGTCTTAAGCCAACTTATCATTCTTATACCAAAATTTTAAAGTCTGGACACTTGTCAAATTTTAGTGGGGGGCCGAGAAAGTGTATTAATTTCCAAATGTCATCTCCACATTATCCTAATTCATTTCCATGTTATAGGTTGTACTTTGGTGGCAATCTGATATTTTTCATTACAATTTTGGGTAAGATCACCTGTGTTTGGCATGATTGAAAGGACTAAGAGTTATTATGAAAACACATTCAGTTAAGCCTTGATGTCCTTCATAATTAATGCATCATTTTTTTACATGCCAAACACAATGGAGTCTTGTTAAGAGAAGTGGCAATGACTTTTTCATTAAGATTAGTTTGAAAGGAAGAGAAGAGGAAATTTGCAGAGGTAAAAATCGAAAAAACTTATTAGAGTGGTGAGAGTAGAGGAAATCAAAGCTAGAAATTTTGAGATGGGGGGACAGTTAAAGAGGTATAAACCAATCATTCATAATGTTCTACTCACAAATGTTGAAGCAATCCGACGATTTCATGTGTGTGAATGACTTGGCTATTTCTTGTAATTCACTAAATAATGAAGAATTAGCAACAAAGTTTATGAAAAAATTTGATGAAGGGGAAGCAACAATATGAGGGTTAAGAGTGATTGATGCTGAGGAGAGGATAGCAAAAGTCACAGGATTACTAGCAATTGGGGAGCATTATCCAAATGAACATGACGCCAGGTCTTCATGGGCATAGTTCACTAGGCTAAGTGATCCTCGACTGGACATTTCAAAACAAGGATGTAAAATACTTTCTCTTCCAGCTCCATACCCAGAATTGGCAACCCACATTATCAGGTATTTAACCTGTGAAGGAAAGTTTTCAAACTTGCATGCTCATCGTTTTAAATTTCTCGATTGCATTAGACATAACATGCAAATTAATGTCCCCAATTTCCTTTATAATATTTTGTGTATTAGTGCTGAGAAAACTCAAAAAGGAAAGGAAAATTTTGTTTCCCATCATGTCCTCATTGAAATTCTAGTTGAAAGATCTCTTAGGGATGCTTCCCCTATTTCATGTGCAGAATTTGTTAAATTCAAGACCTTACAAACTCAAGCCAACCCTATTCCTCAAAATCTAGGAAATGAGGAAGAATTGTTGAACCTAGTCAAAATCTAGCTGAAATGGAAAAAGAACCCTCTCTTGATAAGCTTGTTGAGCCTATTTTAGAGGAGATTGAGCTCTTCTAGAGATAAAGGCAAGCATAAGGTTAGTAAAGAAAGCCCTAACCTTGAAAAGGAATCCCAAAACTCCCTCTATTAAAGTAATGAAAAGAAAAAGGTATGTTCCTATAGCATCTACTCTAGTCATGCCTAAACCAAAGCGAACCTTCAAAATGGTCGAAGATAAAGAGGTTCTTGTGCATAGAAGCCCTTGTATGCAAGGTCGAGTATCTCCAGCTTCCATTGAAAACCCAAATGCCCCAATTTCAAACTCTCATACAAATTCAATAGTTGAAAATATCCCACATGATTCTCCTGTACAATTGGAGCCCCAAAATGTAGAAACACATGAAAATGAGCCTATCAAGCAGATACTGCAAGAGAATCGAGAAATGTGTAAATCACACCCTATTGTTGTTCTAGAAAAAGCCCCTAGCAATCATCAACCTGCCATGTTATCAGTCCCTGAATATTCCAATGCTTCTCTTATATGTTATAAATCCTCCTAGGACACTCAATATTTCCAGCAAGTTGCCAAAGAATAAAAGATGAAATCTAAGGCTCAAAAAATTTCATCATCTACAATCCAGTCAATATTGTTTGGTCTATACAATCATTTTATTTTTCAAAAGGCCTTATGGAGACAAGAAAGAGACCAAGTGCAGAAGGTAATATTTGACAGAGATGAGGAAATTGAATCATTGAAGAAACAACTTGAAAAAAAGAAACAACATATGAATAAAGCTTTAAAGCTAGTTGGCCAAGTAATGGCCTGTAGACCACCCCCAAGGGTGTATGCTATTTGTTTGAAGGAACAATTTATGTTATTTTAGTTGATGATGACAATAAGAGATATTGATTGTGAATTTAAAAATACTCGAGATTTCTATAATGTGTATCAAACTTTGCCTTCATGGGAAAAGAATTTTTTGTGTGAACTCTATTTGCATAATTTCATAATTCCACATGAGACAAAGTGGAATCCTCTTCTTTACATAGGGGATGTTCACCTAAGAGCTCTAATGTCCTGGATGCACAATGAAATAAATTATGATAGACAATTGGATACCTATAGAGATCTTGAAAAGACTGAACCATTACCACTCCTAGATAAATCCCATAAGCCTTACGACCTTTTGATAGATTGGTTCAAGTTTACCTTGTGGGAGACCAAAGCTAGAAATCAAAGAAAATGTATTTGAAGAAAGGGAAAAATTTTACAAAGAATACTAGACACTTCTAAATTTCACACAGCAAAGAGCAATTGCAGGGCTTAGAAATTGATGGAATCGAATGCCAGAAGCTTTTAAGAAGGATGAACCACATAGCCCTATCAATTTTGAGGTAGCAGTTAACAGAGTGGCTAAATATATGCAACTAGGAAGAAAAATTAGAAAAGATTATGGATACCACTAACTTTTTAGCCTCTTACCCTTCTCTGGCCTCTGTATGAAAATAATGCTACCAAGTTAGATCCATTGGTTGAAGAACACTTGGGTGAACATTGGAAACAATCCAAAGAATATTTCTATACCTTTAGAAGTGGGAAACAAGGGAAGACTACAGTGGGAGATTTTAGAGTTCATGGAAAAGAAGTACAATGCTTGAGGACAAGCATTTACATAGTGGGGGGCAAATGATGAGGCATATTAATGTTTCAAATTTTCTATAGTTTTATAGTTTCAACCTACTCTTTGAGCCTTGTGAAAAACATTTCCAGCATTTGTTTTTAAATGTCTTGTGAACTTATGCCAGATATGGCTAGAACTTATTGAACCAATGGATAGTGGCTATGACATATTATGCTTAATATTATATATAAAATATAGTATTTCATATAAATATTTTAAGCTACATTCTAATATTTGAATAAGAGTAGAAATTTTGTTGTGCATATGTGTTCTGAATGTTTCTAATTTTTAGGAAATGGAGAAGTGGAGCAAAGAGTGGTGATTACCATATTAAAGGAGGAAGTAATGAAGGCCATTCATGACAAAAGAAGCGTAGATCAGTTTCAAATGATAAGCCACATCTACGAGGAGAGTTATTGTTCAAATAAAACCATGAAGACTCGGCTTGCTATATTTCCTGTGAGCGATTATTTTGTTGCCTAATCAATGTCGTATGTCATGGTTGACATTCTGCCTTCTTTTTGGGTGATGTTTATTCATAGTTTTAATGTTATGTTTGTAATAAGTTCCAATCCTCTATATAATGAAGTAAGGATCATTTTGAAAAGAGGAGAAAAACTTTAAAAACAATACTAGTTTAAGATTCTGAAATTGCTCTTTTCTATTCTCCATGAATTATTCAGTCATGAAATCAAAGAAGAACTCTAATGACAGAGTGACTTTGGAATACCTGTTGTGTTCTTAGTTAGTTGAAGCCAACCAAGGGAGGCCACTTGGGAGGTGGAATAGATTTAAGTAGAGTAGATTTGTTTCTTGCAATTTCTTATTTTAAGATAGATTTATTGTATTAGTCCTACAACATAGCTATAGTGAAAGTTCCTACACCACTTGTGGAAAATAATCATAGTGGATTTTTGAATTGTTAACTAGTTTAGAATCCCTTTTCCATAGTTTTTACAATTATCTATTGATAGTCCAAGTGTGTTTACTATTCTGTATCAGTAGTATAGATTCCTTACATGCATTTTACTTTCCTGCAGCATAAGTGCTGAGACTCTTCAAGGAACTTAGTGCACATATTGTGCTAACCCATTTCAAGTCCTATGTCCCTAGGTTGACAATTCAAGTGTATTTTCATGATGGAATAGATAGTTCTCAAAATGGACATAGTATCCTTGAGAGAGGAATAATGGTGCGATTATCTTGATCTATTATGGAACCGTGCACATACATGCATGCATGCATACATACATACATACATATTGGTGTGATTTTGTTATCATCTAGGATGCGGTCTCATGGGGGGCATTCTAAATTTTTTTTTTACTATTATAAAATGAGAGGTCTTAATTATGTTGTAGATTTTTATTTAAAGTTTAAGTCCCACAATTTATGGAAGGAAGTGGTTCACGATTTTTTTAATTTAACATATTCAAATCACTTGACCAAATAAATAAAAAAGTTATTAATAAGAATTGAAATTTCTTAGATGATTGACTAGTGGCAAAAAAGCCCAAGCTACTGTGGCGATTTCTAACCCACCCCCCCCACCCCACCTCCCACCTTTTCCACCTTCACAAATATTTCACCCTAAAAATTAGGGGTTGCTACTTCCAAGGAGAAGATTCCAATTAGTCATATTAACATGGTTATGGCTTCACCTCTTCAACTAAGGGTCAAGGATTGAGGGCTATCAATTCTTCAAATTCCTCTAGGGAACTAGCCTAGCCTTTATCCCTTAGGATATGAAGTCTTGCACTTCATAAGGCATAATCCCTAGTAGAGTCTTTAAGAAATGTTTGACTACACCATTTGACCAAAGAACCATTGACTAGGTTTAACATCATTGGATGTGATTCATCTTCAACTTATGGGGTTTTGATTTCCAAAGTGTCTCTATGTAGTACACCTACTAATTTTACTATGCACATTTGAAGTCTATACCATTTGGATTTGAGTCTCTTCACATTCAAATAATTGACTGTTAGATTTTTAGGTGACTCTACAACACCCCCAGGATCAAATGAAAGACCAAGCTAACTTCCACAAAAGATTGGCAAGACAATTGCATAAAGATGCAAGAATGCTATTACTGATAATGGACTTGATTGGCATCCAATTGATTTATTTGAAATATACATGATAGGCCTCCTTATATAGGAGAGGTGATAAGAGACAATGATAAGGAGAAGATAAGTATCACCCACACAAGGTGGAATCACATGTCCACCAAAGGTGGATCATCCTTTATTATGCAAAGAAGTATGTGTGATGATGAGGATGATAATGTGATAAGTACACTAAATGTCGAATGAGATAACAACTATGACCACCTAGAGTGGAATTCTCCTACACCATGTGTTTAATTAAGGTGTAAACTCCTAAGTGTCTCAATCACAAACTACAATGTAATGCATTATCCTAAGTAAGCTTAAGTAAGTGTAATTAGTGAATATTTAATTACACCAACACCCCCCCTTAAGTGCAACTTAGTGGAATGCACTTAAACTCACAATGCAAGATGGGTCTTGGCTACTAGGTCATTTTAGGTACCCATGTACAATACGAAATGCAATACATGAAAACCTCATGGGAAAAACCCTCCTCCAAAAGGAGAGATGAAAACAAGATGCATGGATAGATGGAGTACTCAAGACCCCCCAAAAATTGCATACATCATGTATATACAAGGAATGATCCCCCCATAGGAAGGAAATAAGGAGACATGATATCCCCCCCATAATGAAGAAGCTCCAATGTATATGAAGAGTAGGTGCAAGAAACATGTCCCTCCTTAGGAAGAGATAAATATATCAAATGATGAAGAAGCCACTCCATGTAAAAAGTGAGGAAGGAGGAAGAAGGTCTCCATGTATGCATCTCTGAAGACTGAATAGGTGTCTTCAAGCTCAAAGATTTTTTCACACCATCAAGCTGACCTATGAGATGTGAAAAACTAAGAGAACATGAAGAGTTGGGAAATCCAATCTCCAAAGAAGGTGAAGAAGTATCTCGAAGAGAAACCCCCTCAGATTTATTAACCAAATCTACATTGTGAGACTCGTCTTGAAGAACATCCAGGAATTCATCCCACACTGCAAGATCTGAAGCATAAAGATCATCCTATTGAATAGTGGAGCTCATGTCTAAAGAAGTAGGAGGTGGAGGAGTAGGAAGTCTAGCACTTGTCTAACGAATAAAATAATTCAAGTGTCCAATATTCTCCTCACATGAATTATTCACCCTTGATAAAGGATTAGGTACATCATGAATATCATCATCATTATCAACAAAATGTGCAAACAAATACAAGCATGATTTATATCAATAACTCCCATAGCTATGACATCTCTAGTCTCCATGTCCCTGATATAGACATAATTAGGAGTGAACTCAACAATTTTACCTTGTGCCCCATGAGTAATTTGGTAAATGGAAAGGATATTAGTGGTCAAGAATGGTACACATAGAACATCATTAAATGTACCATGTCCCATAGGAATAGAATCTTTCCCACAAACCTTCATGTATGTATTATTACACATCAATACAGGTGGAGAATTAAAAGGCTCAATAGAAGAAATCATATCAATAGAAGATGCCATATGATATGATGCACCTAAATCAAGAATCCATTTACCTTGCTCAAGATGTGTGGAAGCAATGAGTGCTTGTCCTTTGCCTCTTGATGATGATGTAGATGTAGCAGTACTTGATATTGAGAAGAAGAAGAAGACGCTGATGAGGGCAACTGGATATTGTTCTTTTGAATAATGTGAGTAAGCTCATCAATCTTATTATGGAAACATTTATGCTCATCATGTCCTAACCTTTTGCAAAATAAGCACATTTATCTCTCTTTCTTCTAGATGATTCCTCTCTTGAAGAGGACTTGGATTCAATACTATGCTGTGAAGGAGAGTCATCACCTTTTTCATGTTGCTTAGGATCATTTTGTTGTTTGTTTCCCTTTCCTTTGGGAGCCTTTGGAGTAAAGTCATTTACAACTAATGCTTGATGCTTTGAAGGTTTCAATTAACCCATGTGTGCTAACTTTTCCTGTTCCCTTGTGAGCTGAGCTACAAATTCATCAAGAGAAGGCATTTTGTATGCACTACCAAGAGCATCCATAGTAGCATAGAATGTGGAAACAAAGATTGAATATTCAAGACCTAGCTTGGAAAGAATAGATAATATCGATTGCTCATCAACTTCAATAATACCACAATTAGAAAGCTCCAATCTAATGGAATTAAACTTAGAGAAAAAGTCTTGAATATTGTCAAAATCACACAAACTTAGACCTATAAGCTCATTCTCTAATTTGAATTTCTTTATTCTATTAGGTTCACCAAAGATTCTTTCCAATGTAGTCCACGCATCATGAGGATGTGTGCAGGATGCAATATGATATAAAAATTATTGGAGATGGTAGATCTAAGAGAGCCAAGGGCTTTATCCCTTCTATCAAGCCATTTCCTTCTTTCCAAAACACATGTAGCTGGTTCTAGATCTTGTCCAAGAATCATTCTAAGCAATCCAGTACTCATCAACTAATTAGAAACTGCTTATTTTCATTCATGATAGTTATATGGAGTGAGTAATGGAACTTTTGAAACATCCATAATGAAATCAAATGATGGCTGAAATAAATTGATAACTCCTTCAAATTACTAATTCAATTAAGAAAATTGAAATCCAAGTATTCACCAAGTGCAAATATAGCTGAAAAATACCTATTTCTGAAAGTCATATGCCCACTCCAAATCACTAAAATCTAATTATAGATCTGGAAAGTAGAGGAAAAATCATGCACTTTCAAAAAAAATTACACCTGAAAATATTACCGAATGTGCCCAAATAGAGCCTTGAAACTTGCAAAAAATGGGATTTGTGATTTTCAAAAAAATCAAAGACTGGGATCCAAAATCACCTGCACCACTATGTAGATTGTGAAATTCTACCCCAAAACAAAAATAAATTTCTTGAAAAAAAGAGTATGTATGAGGGAGATATCACAATTTGATAATCGCCTCTAAATTATTTTTTCTATATCATCATTGCCGCACCTTCAAAAATCAAATGACTCTAGATTTGGCCCCAAATGTCCAATTTGGTTGAAACAAAATTTTATTTAGGGGTTCTTCAACCTCCTCCATATGATGCCAGCCTCTAATTTACACCAGAAAACTCCAATTTTTGCCTACAATAGAAGGTTATAAAATACAACTCCTAAAATCTCCTCCAAATTGTAATGTCCAAATTACCAATTCCGCACCAACAATAAGTCAAGCCAAGATTGCACTTCTTGTGAAGATGTTTTCACACCATCAGAGCTCTGATACCATGCTAGAATTTTAGGTGACTCTATAACACCCCTAGGATCAAATGAAAGACCAAGATAACTTCCACAAGAGATTGGTAAGACAATTGCATGAAGATGCAAGAATGGTATTATTGATAATGGACTTGATTGGCATCCAATTGATTGATTTGAAATGAACATAATAGGTCTCCTTATATAGGAGAGGTGATAAGAGACAATGATAAGGAGAAGATAAGCTCTCACCCACACAAGGTGGAATCACATGTCCACCAAAGGTGGATCATCCTCCATTATGAAATGAAGTGTGCGGGATGATGAGGATGATAATGTGATAAGTACACTAAAGGTGGAATGAGATAACAACTATGACCACCTAGAGTGGAATTCTGTTACACCATGTGTTTAATTAAGGTGTAAACTCTTGAGTGTCTCAATCACAAACTACTATGCAATGTATTATCCTAAGTAAGCTTAAGTAAGTGTAATTAGTGAATATTTAATTACATCAACACCCCCCCCCCCTTAAGTGAAACTTAGTGGAATGCACTTAAACTCATAATGCAAGATGGGTCCCAACTACTAGGCCGTTTTAGGTACCCATGTACAATATGAAATGCAATACATGAAATGTAATCTCTCATAAAGTAGAGAAAGAGAGAAAACCTCATGGGAAAACCCTCCTCCAAAACGAGAGATGAATACAAGATGCATGGATGGATGGAGTACTCAAGACCCCCCAAAAAAATTGCATACATCATGTATATACAAGGAATGATCCCCCCATAGGAAGGAAATAAGGAGACATGATATCCCCCCAATAATGAAGAAGCTCCAATGTATATGAAGAGTGCCTGCAAGAAAAATATAATCCAATGCCTACAAGAAACATGTCTCTCCTTAGGAAGAGATACATACATCAAATGATGAAGAAGCCACTCCATGTAAAAGTGAGGAAGGAGGAAGAAGGTCTCCATGTATGCATCTCTGAAGATTGAATAGGTGTCTCCAAGCTCAAAGATTTTGTCACACCATCACGCTGACCTTTGAGATGTGGAAAACTAAGAGAACATGAAGAGTTGGGAAATCCAATCTCCAAAGAAAGTGAAGAAGTATCTCAAAGAGAAATCCCCTCAGATGTATTAATCAAATTTGCATTATGAGACTCATCTGAAAGAGTATCCAGGAATTCATCCCACACAGCAAGATCTGAAGCATAAAGATCATCCTGCTGAATAGTAGAGCTCATGTCTAAAGAAGTAGGAGGTGGAGGAGTAGGAAGTTCAACACTTGTCTCAAGAACAAAATGATTCAAGTGTCCAATATTCTCCTCACATGAATTATTCACCCTTGATAAAGGGTTATGTACATCATGAATATCATCATCATTATCAACAAAATGTGTAAAAGAATACAAGCGTGATTTATGATCAACAACTCCTATAGATATGACATCTCTATTCTCCATGTCCCTAATATAGACATAATCAGGAGTGAACTGAACAATTTTATCTTGTGCCCCATGAGTAATTTGGTAAATGGAAAGGATATTAGTGGTCAAGGATGGTACACACAGAACATCATTAAATGTACCATGTCCCATAGGAATACAACCTTTCCCACAAACCTTCATGTATGTATTATTACCCATCAATACAGGTGGAGAATTACAAGGCTCAATAGAAGAAAACATATTCATAGAAGATGCCATATGATGTGATACACCTGAATCAAGAAGCCATTTACCTTTCTCAGGATGTGTGGAAGTAATGAGTGTTTGTCCTTTGCCTCTTGATGATGATGTAAATGTAACAGCTCCCTGATATTGAGAAGAAGGAGAAGAAATTGATGAGGGCAACTAGAATTGTTCTTTTGAAGAATGTGAGTAAGCTCATCAATCTTCTTATGGAAACATTTATGCTCATCATGTCCTAACTTTTTGCAATAAGCACATTTGTCTCTTTTTCTTCTAGATGATTCCTCTCTTGAACAGGACTTGGATTCAATATTATGCTGTGAAGGAGAGTCATCACCCTTTTCATGTTGCTTAGGATCCTTATGTTGTTTGTTTCCCTTTCCTTTGGGAGCGTTTGGAGTGGAGTCATTTACAACCAATGCTTGATGCTTTGAAGGCTTCAATTGACCCATGTGTGCTAACTTTTCTTGTTCCCTTGTGTGTTGAGCTACAAATTCATCAAGAGAAAGAATTTTATATGCACTACCAAGAGCATCCGTAGTAGCATAGAATGTGGAAACAAAGATTGAATATTCATAACCTAGCTTGGAAAGAATAAATAATATCAATTGCTCATCATCTTTAGTAATACCACAATTAGAAAGCTCCAATCTAATGGAATTAAACTTAGAGAAAAAGTCTTGAATATTGTCAAAATCACACGGACTTAGACCTATAAGCTCATTCTCTAATTTGAATTTTCTTATTCTATCAAGTTTATCAAAGATTCCTTCCAATGTAGTCTAGGCATCATGAGGATGTGTGCAAGATGCAATATGATATAACAAATCATTGGAGATGGCAGATCTAAGAGAGCCAAGTGTTTTATATGTTCTATCAATCCATTTCCTTCTTTCTGCAACACCTGTAGCTGGTTCTAGATCCTATCCAAGAATCATTCTAAGCAATCCAATACTCATCAACTAATTAGAAACTACTTGTTTCCATTCATGATAGTTATATGGAGTGAGTAATGGAATTTTTGAAAAATCTATAATGAAATCAAATGACGATTGAAATCAATTGATAACTCCTTCAAATTAATGATTCAATTAAGAAAATTGAAATCCAAGTATTCACCAAATGCAAATATAGCTGAAAAAGACCTATTTCAGAAAGTGGTATGCCCACTCCAAATCACTAAAATCTAATTACAGATCTAGAAAGTAGAGGAAAAATCATGCACTTTCAAAAAAAAAATTCCTGAAAATGTTACCAAATGTGCCCAAATAGAACCTTGAAAGTTGCAAAAAATGGGATTTGTGATTTTCAGAAAAATTCAAAGACAGAGATCCAAAATCACCTGCACCACTGTGTAGATTGTGAAATTCTACCCCAAAAGAAAAATAAATTACTTGGGAAAAGGTGTCTGTATGAGGGAGATATTGCACTTTGAAAATTGCCTCTGAAATTATTTTTTCTGAATCATCATCGTCACACCTTCAAAAATCAAATGGCTCTAGATTTGGCCTCAAATGTCCGATTTAGTTAAAAAAAAATTTGATTTAGGGGGTTTTTGGACCTCCTCTATATGATGCCAACCTCTAATTTACACCAGCAAACTCTAATTTTTGCCTGCAATAGAAAGTCATAAAATGCAACTCCTAAAATCTCTTCCAAATTGTGATGTCCAAATTGCAAATACTACACCAACAATAAGTCAAGCCAAGATTGCACTTCTTGAGAAGAGGTCTTCACACCATGAGAGCTCTGATACCATGTTAGAGTTTTAGGTGATTGTATAACACCCCCAGGATCAAATGAGACCAAGATAGCTTCCACAAGAGATTGGCAAGACAATTGCATGAAGATGCAAGAATGGTATTATTGATAATGGACTTGATTGACATCCAATTGATTGATTTGAAATGTACATAATAGGACTTCTTATATAGGAGAGGTGATAAGAGACAATGATAAGGAGAAAATAAGCTATCACCTACACAAGGTGGAATCACATGTCCACAAAGGTGGATCATCCTCCATTATGCAATGAAGTATGTGCGATGATGAGGATGATAATGTGATAAGTACACTAAAGGTGGAATGAGATAACAACTATGACCGTTTAGAGTGGAATTCTCCTACACCATGTGTTTAATTAAGGTGTAAACTCCTAAGTGTCTCAATCACAAACTACTATGCAATGTATTATACTAAGTAAGCTCAATTAAGTGTAATTAGTGAATATTTAATTACACCAATAGAGACAAAATACATCAAAGTTTGTGGCATTAGATTAGGAAGGGAAGAGAAAAAGTTAGAAGTAAATATGAAAATAGAATGAAATTGGGAGATAGTAGATATCAAGATAGAGAAAGAGAGGAAGAGGTGGATAAAAAGATGGAAATGTAGAGATGCAAAGGAAAATAAATGTTGTTTTACAAGGATCGCTTGCAAGTGTAACAAAACTACCTTTTTGGTATAGTCTTTCCAAAAATAGTGATCTTATATTTATATTAGAGAAAGAATAAAGAGTAGACATGTCCCTTCATGTAGCATGTCCATTCATTAACATAATGATAACTATAATAGTTACGTGCACACACCCACACACACACTTTTAGTCTCATAGTTTATCACCTTGAAGCTACCTAACATCAACACTCCCTTTTAGCTAGGGGAGATAAACATAAGACAAATATTACACCATTGACAATATTAGGAATGACAAATTTTAAGGATATCTTTGATTAGAAGATATCAACCATTTTGATATCACATTTGATATCATGATTATTGGTCTTCCAAAATATCAACATATGATATTTACCAAATACTCTAAGTAACATTTTGAAATCACATTTGACATCATGAGTATTGGTCTTCTGGAATACATGATATTCACCAATTACTCAAAAAGTTCTGATATCACAACTGATAACATGATTATTAGTCTCCGGAATATCAACATTCAATATTCACCAAGTACTCTTTGAGCAATGGCCTTCCAGAATGTTGACATACAATATATTCACCAAGTACTATGATTAATGGCCTTCATGGAATATCAAGTCACATGATATTCACCAAGAACTCTATGTAATGGCCCTCTAGAACATCAATTTGCATAGCATTCACCATGTACTCGATAAAAAAATCATAAGGTATGTGCAAATGCATTCTCATAATGCTTACTATATAAACATCCATCGTGCAAAGTATGATCTATCATGATTTGCATAGACATCGTAAGATGTCCATCATAACAAAAAATTAAGTTGTTGTAAGATCATCACCTTTAGTAACTTCTATACATACAAGTGACATCATTTAGAATTTGTCACTTCCTCATGACATACACAAGGGATAGGCCCATTAGAATCACATATCATGAGGTATATTCATGAAACACAATCCTCTTGACTACTACAATTTATTAATCATTGTAGATTTCATCTCAACATGGTTACTCCCTTTGAATCAATCTGACCAAGATCATCAAAGGTTAACTGAATCATATCCTCTATCTCTTCCCTCTCTTTCAAGGTTGCCTCTGATAAATGTCAAGCTCCCTTTTAATCTCAATCTCCCTCTTCTTGCAATAACATTCTCGGAAGAAACGATCAAGTCACATAGCTCTTATAGAAATATTCGAAAATAAAAATAAGAAAGAGATAGTGCAATAATTCTCAAGGATAATTAGAATTTTTGCATAATTATATATAAGATCATTAGAATATAGATAAATATATAATTTAAATATATGCTTTTAACATATATACATATGTTCAAAAGCATATATGTTAACATATATGCATTCTAAACTTATATGTGTTAAATAGATTATCAAATTCATCTTTTCAATAATAATTTGTAATTATCCTTTGATTATATGCACACCAATTATTCTTATTATTATTATCCTAGAAAAATATGTAAACATATTAGAAAGTAATTTTATTATTAATCATTAATGATTTTAAATTAATCTTTATTGCATGGATCGGTTATATGAGATCACTTAAAATACTTCATCCACATCATGACATACTATCCATACACTTCCAAAACTAATATTCTGATTACTTTTATATTAACTTTCCATAAAATAACACTCAAATAGTAGCCTCACACTTCCTATAAACTTACCTCCTACTGATGTTTATTATTAGCATTCACATCATGGTGCAAGCAATATTGTATTTGTTATCGTGTAGGAGACCTTAAACTCACGCTCTAGTGGCCACCCTTAAGCATCACAGTCGACTTTGACTATTTAACACTTTTAGTTCAAGAATGCAGCCTTAATGTGTGATATTTATGTCGTCCCCACTCTATCCTTCATTTGCCATAATTCATCTTATTAGCACGTGTCAGGAGATGTATCTTATCGGACTCCCTCCTTTATACAGAAAAGTATTTACAGTAAAATAATATCTTTATTTAATATAAGCGGTCATTTCTTTCTTTGTTGGTAATGAATGAACACACGTTTGAGCTATCCACGTCATAATGGGTCAAATCCAGCCATTCTCCCCTGATCTTGGTCCGTCCATCATAACAAATACACATAAATTAGTAATAGAAGTTCGCATGTGATCTATTCTCCGACGAACTAAATCCACTCTAATTACTCATAAGTCGCTTGGTCATATTGGATGGTTCCTAATGGGTTAATGGCTTGTATGCTGACTGTTGTATGTTATGTCCTCCGCCTCGGCTTCTCTATTTCAGTCTCCCTCTAATTTTTTAATTGGTGGTTGTCATCGATATCCACAACTTCATATTATTTCTTTATTGTGTCAAACTTGACTGGTGAGAATCCTTCTAGAGATCTTTGACGCATTATTACAAATGTCAATTTGTGCCCACTATTCGTATCTGAAGAAGGAATAGGGACTATTCGTATCTAAAGAAGGAATAGGGAAGCCACAAAAGTTGTACTGAAAGAAAAAATAAGATAGATAAATGAAATATAGGAGAAAGTGGGGGTAGAGAAAAAAGATGTAGATTATGGCAGCAAGTAGAAATGCTTTTGGATATTCCATGTAGAATTATAGTCCCAGTGTTGTTACAAATAAATTTAAAAAATGACTGATATATATATATATATATATATATATATATATATATATATATATATATATATATATATATATATTTTGAACTGCAGTGCGTCGGGTAAACTTTTTAACGTGACCGGTAGCGCTGGCGCAACACCGGTACCACGGGGATGGGAGAGACTAGAACCTGTGACCAACCCCCTACAACAAGAAAGATTTAGCCAACTAAGCTAGGGCCCCAGCCCATATATATATATATATATATTAGGAATATAATTTTAGTTTTTTCAACTTTATTATTTCTAGAATAATGCTCTCTGATTTATATTCTTTGCATGTTGTTATCAGTATAAAGAGAAAATATTATGTCACAAGAAATGCAAATAATTCTAATATTGAGAATACTTTATTTATCTCTAGGTTTGTATCAGAAGTTTTTGAATATAGAGAAGATAGCTAGAACTGCAAAATAACTTGTGCTATTTGACTTCTTAAGTACTTATCATTTGATCAATATGATTTGAATATATATAATGGTTTGAATAGACATGTCTCCACAAATGTGGAGACATCTCTCTCCATTTCCATGTCTTTGTGTTGTAATCAACATTTTAATCACATTAACATTAAACAAATGTTATCAGTGATATTGAAAATGTAACCAAACATTAATCAATGTACATTATACATTATCAATGTCAGCAAATAACATTTTCAATTACAGTTCAATATCTGTTAATTACAGATTTATACTTTAAAAATAACAATAACGATAAATAAATTATCATGAATGATAATTCACTCAACAAGTAATCAATACAATAATTTATGATTTAGTATTTAATTATGTATCAATGTATATCAATGTACTCACTGTATAGTAATTGCGCCGAGAGGCGTTCTATACAATGGCAGCACAAATGCCCAGCACAAGAATATGCCAAGATTCCTTGTCAATAAAAAAGAATTGGGAGCAGTTACAAACTTCCAAATTAAATATTAAAAAAAAATTCCCGAAATAATAGCTGGCCGAAATAATAGGAAGCCAAATGGAGGCCGAAATAATAGGCCCGAAAAAGTAGGGCCCGAAAAAGTAGGACCCGAAAAAATAGGGCCCGAAAAAATAGGGGCGAAATAATTTCAATATGATTTTTTTTTTGTTAAATATAATTTTGCATGCACATTCATGCTTTTTTTTTGCGGGGAGTGGGGGAATTTGAAACAAATTCGTGGAATGTGAAGAGACGTCTGTTGGGGGATATGAGGAGCCTCTCAGAAGTTATAAAACCAAGGCTCCTCATTTCATTTTAATTTTATGTTTTTGCAGGAAGGAAGAGGTGGAGGTTATTGGAGGATTAGATTGGAGTTTTTGAATAGGAGTAAATTGAAGTTTTGGAGTAACATTTTTGCAGGTGAGATTTCTATTTTTTATTTACATTTTCATTTAGATTTAGATGTAGATGTAAATTGAAATTCAAAATTAGTTATAATATTCTACTTTGATTTAGATTTCAATTTTAATTAATTTTATTTAGATTTAGAATTCTGTTCATAACTATTTAGGCTTGCATTTAATAGTTTAGTCTTGCATGTTTGATTTAGATTTAGATTTGTATTCAAAATCTATTTGATATATATATTTTATAATACTTTTCATTGTTAATGGTGCTTGATGGGAGTGTTTTAGGGGTGTCTTCTTTTCTATTTCTGAAATATTTTGGTCCAATATGTACTTTCCTAACCAGATCTATCCATTTTCTTCTGATTCATGCATGGAGCTTCCTGACGCTATTAGCACGTTGCCGGGGCTGAATGGGAATGGATTAAAGATAAATGACTGACTCTGGATCTGGATATGCATTTGGAATTGGCTCTGTTGCGGCTCCAATTTATAGGTTCCTTCCAGTCTATGAGCGCACTAAAATCTTTGCAGAATTCAGAAGATCCATGAGCAATTGAAACATTGAATTTTTGGAGCCTTTTGATTTCAATTTCTATTTGACTTTGATTTGGGTCATTGTATTTGGACAAAATTCCAGAGTTGCTCGGTCTTCTCAGATTTTATTTATTTTATTTCTCTGTAAATGTTGTTAATAAGAATGAGTTTTGTTCATTTGAGTGTTGATAGCAACAATCTCTCTATTTTGAAAATATAGTATTTGTAATGTTTTTATAAAAAAAACCTAAATGAATATTGGATTGTTCTGTGATAGATTGTTCTGTGAGGTTCCAGCTTGAAGCTAATAAGATGCTCACTTCTAAAAACTCTTCGTAGTATACTCGTGTGTCTTCTTTAAATTCTTTACTAATCTTTATCGCCTCCCTGCAATGGATTTTTTTTCAGTGTATTTTAGCCGGTGTGATTCATGAGTACGGAATCAGTTTAAACTATTGATGCAAGAATGCAAATCCACGGCAAACCCATTTTGGATTCCATCATACTCTTCTATCAATGTGAAAAAAAATTATTTCCCACTTACATTAATATTAATTGGTATGGATTTACTTTCATTATATAATGTATGATATGAACAAAATAATTTATATTAGAGAAGATACAAATAGTTGGAAGTCAGGAATAAATTGTTGTTACATAGTTTTAAAATCTGTATTATGCAGAACAACAAATCTTTTACATAGTTTTAAAATCTGCATTATGCAGAACAGATCTATGTTGTGTAGATTTTCTATTTTTAATTTAATCACGTTTGAAACAGAGCAATTAAGTTTTACAATGGGGTGGGTAGATTTGGTAATTTAGTAATTCAATATAAAAGTCATCATTTAATCAATAAAATACACTTCAACACAGTTTATTTCTGCCTTGCATCCTGAGCATTTGATATTTTAGTCATTCATTTTAATATTTTCAACTTTGATATTTTATATCTTGATATTGCTTACTCATCTTTGGAAGATGCAATGCCAAGATGAGACAAAGTTCATTCAAAACCATTAGATAAATGAAAAAAATTAATGCATTTAGTGCACAAAATAAAGAATGCATATGCAATCAATTTTTTTTATCAATCTTTATGATAGCTTTTTTTTTAAAATAGAAAATATTCTTTTATGTATGTAGAAAAAAATTAGAAAGATTTTATGTATGTAAAAAATTAAAAGAATTCTATATACATCTAGATTTTTTGAAAAGAATTCTATTTACATCTAGATATTTTGATTGAAATAACCATAATGTAAAAACAAAATATAAAATAGAAATGTTAATATATGTATGTAGAAAAAATTAGAAAGATTGCATGCATCTAAAAAAATTCTATTTACATCTAGATTTTTTTAGAATGGAAAAAAATGGATAATAGAAATATCAGTTGCATGTTTGTAGAAATAAATTAGAAAAACATGTATCTAGATATTAAAAAGATTCTATATGTGTCTAATTTTTAGATTGTACTTTATTCTAAACTAATTATTGATGGATATATATTTTAAAAATATTTATGTACTTTAAAGTTTAGATTTTAATTAATTTGTATGCAAATAGGAAAAAGAATAAATATTTTATATATATGTAGATTAATTTCTATTTTTAAAATTTACAAGTAAATGAGTACTTTATTCATTTAAAGTAAACAAGTTTTTAAGTAATATATTTTTATTTTAGAAATATATTAATCATAATGTTCATTTTTTATTACTTATTTAATATACTTACTCTCAAATCTAAGACAATAGAAATGATATTTTATTAACTTTGAAATAGGGAAGTGTTATGCAAGTTCGTTTACAAAAATACCAAAAATATATTGACATAATTATATATCTAACTATAATGTAAAAACAAACTCCAGAATATTGATCAAAATCCTAAACCTAACTATAGGGATAACCATGATATTAAACTCTAAATCCAATCCCAAGGTCCTAACCATGGTGTAAACCTATAACTGAACTCTTAAAAAATTTACTAATCCCTGATCCTAATCACATTCCCAACTTTAAACTTGAACTATAAACCATAGTTGTAACCATAATCGTAAACTTAAACAAAACCCTAACCCTAAAGGTACAATCATAAAATTAATCATAGCTTAGACCCTAATCCTAGCACAAACCACAATCATGACCAAATATAAATCTTCACCTTACCCCTAATCATAATTTCAATGTTAACCCTAACATTAGTTTCAATCCTACCATGATATGAACCCTAATATAGACTTCACCTTGATCCTCACCCTAATCTTAAGTCTAATTAAACCCTGACTAAAACCTAATCTAAATGATATATCTAACTATAATCCTAACTGTAACTATCATACAACCCAATGCTAACCCTCATGTATATTTAATCCCTAATCTTAACTCTAAATATTCTATAAACTCTAGAATTGACCTTGATTCTAACCATAACCCTAAAATCTAAATTGTAACCATAGCACGAAAGGTGGGGACCCCCACTACGTGGCACAATTCTGGGTCTTGGAGCCTCGCGAAAGCACTACAGAGTGAGGAAATGTCAGAAAGGTGACATGTGGTAGAATGACGCAATTCTGGGCTTTAGAGCATTGAAGAAACAATGCAGTGTAAGGAGGCGCTAGAATGGAGACTCATGGAAAGAGGAGGAAAGACTTTCATGTCGCTGGCAGAAAAATACGAAAAGAGATAATATGATGTGTTAACCTCCCACAAAAAATGCAAGGTTGACCACAAGGGGGAATTTGGTTTTCCCAAAAATGAATGATGGTCATTGATGAAGGTCTTCCTCTCGAAATAGACGGCATAGATGCATCGTGAATCCTCACCAATGAAGGATTAAGTCGCAACCGTTGATGTAGATTCTCCCCTCAAAAAGGATGACTGAGATGCAACGAGGAAACTCCTCCCAACGAAGGATTAAGTCACATTCGTCGATCAAGATTGGCTTTATTTCCAATGGATGACTAAGATGTAGTGAAGAGATTCCTCCCAACGAATGAAGCAGATAACACAAAAGGTGTGAATCCCCTCCATGTGGCACAATTTTGGGTCTCAAAGACTCATGAAAGCATTGCGGAGTGAGGAAATGTTGGAAAGGCAATGCTTGGTAGCATGATGCAATTCTGGGCTTCAGAGAATTGAAGAAACAATGTAGCATGACAATGCATCAGAATGGAGATGCATGGCAGCATCTTGTGCAATTCTAGGCTTTAGAGTGTTTCAAAGACACTAGCGTATAAAGAAACATTAGAATGGGAATGCATGGAAACATCTTGCACTTTTGGGAAGATTGGAAGATAGCTCGCGAAGAAATGAGAGTTATCGAATCTCGCAGCATGAATCAACTTGACCAAGAAAAAATGATCCAGCGTGGTCAATGAAGAAACCGAGCCAACACAAAATGTTAGCCGCCAACTTTAGCGATTTTAACCCTCTGCAAAGAACCTATCCCATTTAAGGTCTCTCAGATCAGACATCAGTGATGGGTTGAATAGGGGGAAAAAATAGCACACAATGCCCTCCTAAATGAAATTCTAAATGTAACACTAATAACCATGGTCCTACTTCTTTCCCTAACCTTATATAATAATAAATATAATCTAAAATCCCAACCCTTACTCCCCTCCTAACTATAACTGTGACCATAAGAAAACTTCTAAATATAACCCTTCCTCTAACTCTAACCCTAACCCTAACCCTAACCCTAACTATAACTGTAACCCTATCCCTACCACTAACTGTAACCCTGAATCTAACTCTACCATAATTGGACTTTAACCCTAACTATAACTGTAACCCTAAACCTAACTCTAACCTTAACCGTAACCATAACCATAACCCAAAACCTAACCCTAATCTTAGCTAGAATTCTAATACTCTATCTACCCCTAACTCAAACTATAGCCCTAACTATAACTCAAACTCTAACCCTAACTCATATTCTAACCCTAAACCTAACCCTAACCTTGACCCACCCTAACCCTAAGCCTAAGCCTAACCCTTTGTCTACCCCTATCTCTAACCCTAACCCTAACCCTACCCCTAACTCTAACCCTAAATCTAACTCTTGTTGTAAATCTAACTCTACCATAATTAGACTCTAACCTTAACCCTAACTTTAATCCTGACTGAAACCCTAACCCTAGCCCTAACTCTAACCTTAACCCTGACTCAATCCCCTTACCCTAACCTTAACATTGATATAACTCTCTCTATCTATAACCCTAACTCTAAATATAAACCTAACCCTAACCCTAAATCTAACTCTAACCCTAACTATAAGCGTAACCCTACCCCTACCCATAACTCTACTGTAAATCTAACTCTACCATAATTGGATTTTAATTTTAACCCTAATCCTAACTCTAACCTTAACCCTGACTCAAAACTCTAACCCTAACCCTAACTCTAACATTAACCCAACTGTAAAATTAACTCTATTGGTAACTCAAACCCTAAACCTAACCCTAATTCTAACCCTAACTCTAACTCTAGCTCTAGCTCTAACCCTAACTCTAACCATAACTCAAACTCAAACCCTAAACCTAACCCTAATCCTAACCCAAATTATAATGCTCTATCTACCCCTAACTCAAACTATAACCCTAACTCTAACTCTAACCCTAACTCATACTCTAACCCTAAACCTGACCCTAGCCCTAACCCTAACCCAAAACCTTACCCTGACCCTAACCCTATCTATAACCCTAACCCTAACCCTAACTCTAATCTTAATCTTAACCCTAATTCTAATCCTAACACTAACCTTAACCCTACCCCTAACTCTAACCATAAATCTAGCTCTACCATAATTAGAATCTAACCCTAAACCTAACCTTAACCCTAGCTCAAACCCTTACCCTAACTTTGTCCCTAACCATATATCTACGTATGACTATAAAATTTTACATTACAATATCCCAAAAATAAAAAATATATTTTTATCTAAATTAAACTCCTTATATTAAATTTAAAATAATATTTGACTCAAACCTTAACTGTAACCCTAACCTTAACCATGAGCATTACTCTAACCCTAACCTTAACCATAAACATAACTCTACACCTAACTCTAACCCTAATTCTAACTCTACCATAATTGGACTCTAATCCTATCTCTAACCCTAACTATAAGCATAACTCTAACCCTAGCCTTAACCATGAGCATAACTCTAACTCTAGATCTGACTCTACCATAATTGGACACTAACCCTAACCCTAACCTTAATTTTGATCCTAACTCAAACCCTAACCCTAACTCTAACCTTAACCTTGATTCAAACCTTAACCCTAACCCTAACCCTAGCCTTACTATAACCCTAACCCTAATCATAACCATAACCATAACCATAACTCTAACCCTAACCTTAACCATGACCATAACTCTAACCCTAACCTTAACCATAAACATAACTCTAATCTGAACCTTAATCATAACTCTAATGATAACCATAACCATAATTCTATCCTTGACCTTAACCACAGCTCAAGCCCTAACCCTAACTCCAACCCTAACCCTAATGCTAACCCTAACCTTAATTCTATCCCTAAGGTTAACATTAACTGTAATGTTAACTTTGTCCCTAACCATATATCTACGTATGACTATAACATTTTACATTACAATATCCCAAAAAAAAAAAAATAATAATCTAAATTAAATTCCTTATATTAAATTAAAAGATATATTTGACTCAAACCCTAACCCTAACCCTATCCCCACTATAACCCTAACCATAACCATAATGATGACTCTAACCCTAACCTTAACCATGAGCATTACTCTAAACCTAACATTAACCATAAACATAACTCTACCCCTAACTCTAACCCTAATTCTAACTCTACCATAATTGGATTCTAACCCTATCCCTAACCCTAACTATAAGCATAAGTCTAACCCTAGCCTTAACCATGAGCATAACTCTAACTTTGGATTTGACTCTACCATAATTGGACTCTAACCTTAACCCTAACCTTAATTTTGATCCTAACTCAAACCCTAACCCTTTAAACTCTAACCTTAACCTTGACTCAAACCTTAACCCTAACCCTAACGTTAGCCTTACTATAACCCTAACACTAACCCTAATCATAACCATAACCATAACTCTAACCCTAACCTTAACCATGACCATAACATTAACCCTAACCTTAACCATAAACATAACTCTAATCTAAACCTTAACCATAACTCTAACAATAACCATAACCATAACTCTATCCCTAACCTTAACCATAGCTCAAACCCTAACTCTAACTCCAACCCTAACTCTAATGCTAACCCTAACCCTAATTCTATCCCTAAGGTTAACATTAACTATAATGGTAACTTTCCCTATAACCATATATCTATGTATGACTATAACATTTTACATTACAATATCCCAAAAATAAAAAATATTTTTTTAATCTATATTAAACTCCTTATATTAAATTTTTAAAAATATTTTGAAGCATAATTTTATAGTAACTTCATACAACTCTAATTAAAAATTAATTAACAATTTTATAGTAACCTTATCAAAATAAAAAATAAAAAGTAAACATTTTTCCTATTGCGCCGCGACTGCCACTAGCTTATATAGACCTCTATATATATTACGCCGAGAGTAATCGTTCTCGAGGCGCCTATTTTTATTTTCATTAATCCCAACTTCGATTAAAATAACTTTGGGATTAAATAAAAATAGGCGCCTCGAGAACGATTACTCTCGGCGTAATATATATAGAGGTATATATAAGCTAGTATACACACATGCATAGAATCATAGATCATTTTATTGATAATTATCATATATCTTTATTTGACCAAAGCTACCATTATTAACAATATTAATAATGGTGATTTTAAGAAAAATCTTATGACTATTATTTTTGAATTTATACAGTTTTTCAGTCATCTAACATTATCAGATTTCCACATTCCATTTGAAATGTGTACTTACATTTTTAGATTTGATTATGTAAGTTTTTTGAGGATCAACATTTTAGATCACACTAAATGATCCATCATCGGAATGAGAGATTGCAAGAACAAAAAATATGATGATGGATCCTGAAGTGTGATCCCAAATATTGATGCTAAAGAAACATAATCCAAAAATATATGCACACAAATTGTACATAATTTCTTTCAAATATAGAATCTCCTTACAACTTATGCCATTCCCTCCCCCACTTTATGCACTTCTTATTTATACTAGTAGTACTCCTAAATTTGAATCATAAAGATTTTTATTATTATAATTTTTTAACACTTTTGATAAATTATTTATAAAATTGAAAATCACTACACTCATTATTACATTTTTTATAATTATGATGAACGAAGAATTAATTAAACTTGATTAGATATGTTTTCTAAATCACATTTAATGAGAGGATCAACAATTTATTCAACAACATAATATTATGAAAGTTACTATTAGTGAAATGCAAATATAATATCACATAATTTGATTTATAGATATAGCATTTCTTAAAAAGTTTTTAATTATCATAATATAATTACCAACAATAAATATAATATAATTCTGTGTTCTGGTAAACTTTTAATTTTCTTATGGAACCTAGTTTAGTTTATTTTCATTGTATAACGTGTGTACGTATTTTAATGAAATGATGGACATATTAGTTTAAGTGAATTAATAAGATGGGTTTATCTGCTTTTGCTTGGCTGGCCCTCTCAAGAACCCATATTGAATGTGTCTTACAAGTTACCACCATCTACGTTATGCAAGAAATATCAGACTACTAGTTGAGCAACATGCATGGTATTTCTTCAACATTTTTACACCAAACTATTGCTACCAGTTTAGAGATCTGATAAGAGGTTGATTTTTTTCAATCTCGATCTTTTAGTCAAAGTACAAGCCAATAAAGACACCTCTTACGGAGCTTTGATTGCACATTTACATGCAATCTCTACAAACCATAGGGCAATCCATGGCATAGTTAAAAAACTGACGCCTGGGCAAAACTCAGCAGATCAATTTCAATATTAAGGCAGCGACTCGGCGAAAAAACCAGCATATTTCAATTTTTTTGTTTCATGAGTTCTAGAAAATATACCAAATCTCGGTAGCAGAGTTCATGGGCGGTTCCCTTGGTTCCAAAATTATCTCCTAGCCTTCTGACTACAATATTTTTTGAACCATGATCCATTCTGATCGATTTCCCTTCTGATATTGCCCCCACCTTATGTTTTAATTTTTTGAGCCATGATCCACTCTGATCGAATTCCCTTCTGATATTGGCCCACATTATGTCTTACTAATTTCGAAAAATATTGCTAGAAATTTCTCTTCGCTTTGTTTTATAGATTATTCAAGAGTTTTCAGAATACTCTGGCGAAAAAAATAGCTATGGTTCGCATTTAATCTGCCGGTTAAAACTTCAAATTTTGCCATAACAGTTAAAAAAAAATTTAAAAAAACATTGAGTATGTATTAGCATCGATTTTCCATTTGACATTGCCTTACACAGCATCACTGACTTCCAACATATTGCCAGAAATTTCTCTTTTTTTTGTTTAAGATTATACTATTGTGTTGATTACAAATTACGAGTTCCTTGAGTGCTAATGCAATTTCTTGAACTGTGTTCCACATTAATGGTGCCCACTTAAAACTTTGTT
This sequence comes from Cupressus sempervirens, assembly GCA_028749045.1. Taxonomy (NCBI): domain Eukaryota; kingdom Viridiplantae; phylum Streptophyta; class Pinopsida; order Cupressales; family Cupressaceae; genus Cupressus; species Cupressus sempervirens. The sequence goes on from CM053792.1 coordinate 265,317,721, forward strand.
TTTTTATATCAGTTCCAAAAATTACATGAGTACACATTAGCATCAATTTTCCTTTCGACATAGCCTTATGTGTCACTGATTACCAACACATTGCCAGAAATCTGTATTCTGTTTGTTACTATTTAATATTTTATGATCTATCGTGTAGATATCAACTCACAAGTTCCTAAATTTTTGAACTATGGTCTACATTGATGGTGCCCAATTAAAACTACAATTTTTCCCAAAACAGAAAAAAATATAAAACAATTCTTTACACATTGGCATTGATTTTCCTTTTTACATTGCCTTACTCTACGTCGCTGATTTCCAAGAAATAGCCAGAAATTTGTCAACTTTTTGAATTAAATTATTCTAGCATGTAGATATTATCAATATGGGGACAAGCAAATTCAAATACTCCTCGCTGGTAATATAATTGGCCTTCAAAAAAAATCTGCAAGCCAAAAAATTATAAATGTAAAACAACTGGCAACTCTAGAAACTTTTGGGTGGATGGTATACCTCCAAAATATAAATACAAAAAGCATATTTGGATTTAATGCCAGTAGCCTCTATAATGACAGGCTGCCAACACGAGGGACCATATTTGGCAGCAGCGGTGAAACTCAAGACGTAAAATTGAAAAAGATAAGGAGTAAGATAATTCTGCAAGAGATCACCAAAAGATATGCCAAATTGAAGAAATCATAAACCATGTAAAACTAAAAGTTCCATTTTGATCAAAGGCGGCTAGCACAGGATAAACATTGTTACTATGTTGATGCGGAAGAATTATGTGGCAATCGATGCTCAGTTCCACTTTATAAGTGCAAATATGAAGCAACTGAATACCAAAGTGGCAGTAAAATGGCAGGAAATATTTGGCTGGTCACTCTTGGTTGATGTAGAATTTTGTGAAGGTGTTGAAGCTGGGGTTGGAGATGCAACCGAAACTGATGGCAATGGAGGATCTATTGCATCTGTTAAAGCTGGAGCAAGAGCTGGTGGAGGTACCACTCCAGGTGGCATGGCACCTAAGAGTGCCCCAGGTTCAACCAAAAACATTGAATATTCACTGTTCCTTGTAGGTTGACGACAAGCATTTCCTGCCATTGAAGAAGCAATTAGAATTCTTTCTAGATACATAACAAGCCTTTAGAAATGTATATTTACAGTATACACAAAGGCAGATACACACGTACAATAAACTGATATCAGCTAATTCTACACAGAATGAGAAAAATAAATTCTTAAGTTGTGGAGATTACTTACTCAAGTATGCATTGGCAGTTGCTGGGAATTCAGTAAACAGGCCATCTGGTTTTGCAACATTTACAAGGGTATTGATTTCCATTGTTGGATCTGAAAAATAATCAAATGCTAGAGATGCATACTCGTTCCTTAAACGAAATATAAACACAGTGAGATTGTTGAGATGCATCCGGCTTACAATATTTTCAACATCCATTAGGAATCCATCTGACGAAGGGAAAACTATGGACCTGCTTAATGTCACAGCATCAGCAAATTCTTTAATCTCCTTGATTGTGGAATCTGGCACTGAAACATCCATGTTTATTTGGTAAACAAGCTTGTAAGCCGTCTGTTGCCGGAACTTGCGTAGAACAGCACTGTCCTCAGATTGTATCATGACTTTATCAGTCACATTGCCATAGCCAACATTTTTTAAGGCTTCTATAGTTGCATTTATAACATCAAGGCCCTGCTTCGAAGCTAGATACCGTGCATTCTGCAGAAAGTGTGACCACAACTTCTGGTTATGGATAGTGGTATATATACATATTTCTTGAAAAGATAACAAACTTAGTTAGCAGGAGAAAGATACTGTCAAAACATTACAATATTTGAGAGAAATAACATAAAGAAAAATAGTAAAATAATCCATACTAATATATAACATGACTTTTATAAGTGAAACAAGGGAATGGAAATTTAAAGAGTAGGTTGGATGCTAAGTATAAGAGATCACCTTTGACCATAAATAGGGTTTTCTAAATGTTAAATTGGCTAAGAACATCCAAATTGTTTGCTCCGTGATAACTTATTTCTAATGGCAAGTTCTCAGGTTTTATTCACTGATGAACTTTGCTTAAAGGATTGAGTTTAAGGAAATGCATTTGCCTGCATGCGTGAATGCGCAAGTATGCTTAAAATGACTTTTATAAGCATAACAAGGCAATGGAATTTTTAAGCGTAAGTTAGCTGCTAAATAACAGAGGTCACCTTTCAACACTTTATTAACATGGCCTAAAAAAATGAAACCTGTTAAGTTTGTAGCTACTGTTAGATTGATATGATCATGAGATTCATTGTTGATGGTAAATCATCATTAGATAAATATTCTTTTAAATACATATATATTATTATATATAATATATAATATATATATTACATATATTATATTATATATATAATAATAATAATTTATATATTATACATATGGTTATTTATATTATTAATATACTAACTAATGATGTTTAAATCTTGGAGAAAGAGACATGTCTCCTCTTCTCATATTTATATGAGATCCAAATCTGCATTTGGAACATAATTACATTTGCAGAACTGATCCATGTTACTTAACATGGTATCAGAGCCTAACTGCAAATGTAAGTAAATCAGAAAATAGTTCAACCATAGTAACTTATAAGAAAATGCAGAATGGGTTAAAATTTGTGAAGCAGAAACCTTCAATGTGGAGAGAAAACATAAGCAGGGCAGACATCGAGCGAGAGAGAGAGAGAGTAAAGAAGTTTGGCATTATTTTTGGTATCAGTATCATCGAAGTTCAAGATAACGGCAGAGAAAGCATCTTCTTCTTATATTTTTTTATGAAGAGGATTAAATCACAAAGATCAAATATACATCAGAGGGAAAATAAACAGTGGATCCGTTGTTACAAGAGGGTTGGTCTCAAGAATTAGAAACTAAATATTCCCAGCACACAATTGAATGTTTGAAGGACAGATCATCTTGGAATGAAGGTGCACAATAGATCTGAATGAAGGCCCACCTTGGCTCGAGGAAGAAAGAGGTCGTAGTGGATGGAAATATTTACAGATTAGGTTCGTGAAGATCATTGTGTGTACTTGTGGATCACAATGTACAGCGAATGAATGATTGCAATGTCAAGCACGAGGGACACAGAGCATTCAAGTAAAGAGACAACAATGAATGATAGTATATGTATAGAATTTTGTGGCTCACACACATAATTAAATTGGAGTTACACTCGTGGAAAATAATCTTGTTTACGCCAAAAAAACATTAACTGCCACCTACCATTAAAAACTAAGATGGAGGTCTGGACATTTCAACGTCACAATGTAATGCATTAATGACTTTAGGAGTAAAGGTGAGCAACGTCGTTCTTCAAGAAGCCAATACAGCCATGTCTAACAAGGGAACAAAGTCGAGAGTTATCACAGAAACCGAAATAGATATTGAAAAGACTATGAACACGACTGAAGCTCTGAAGGCGTGAATGCAGTTGAAGAAGAAGATTTGAAGATTAATTACTTAATACGTGGAAAGAGTAAATATAATACTCCTTGACGGATCTAACGAATGGTCAACGAACCCATTTTCATAATATCCTTATCAATCATTGCCCAATAGGTATACGTATTGAATCATCATGGGCATGGTGAATACAATGGTCAATGGGCAACTAACTAGAAAAAGGGAAAAACCTATTAATACTATGAATAGAATATGAAACAGAGATTACCATTTCTGGTTGAACGTTCGAACAAGCAATGGACAATATCAGGAAAGATCATCCGCTTCAGAAAGATACACCTACGTTCTAATCTACGTGATTTAGCAAGGACATAGAAAATAAATAGAATGGACAAGTAATTATTCCAAGGTACCATATCATATTTGGCATTCAGCTGGAATCATTGAATTACCGACCATGAATGCTTGAAAGTAAGGGAATCATTAATCAGAAATATGTGCATGCATCCAGTCATGGTAATATCCACAAGGAAGACGTTCTAACATTGGAAATGGAGATGAGAACAAAATGCATCTGTATTCATCATAACTCTTGGATGCAAATTTGCAGGATTGAATCATTAGTAAGTACTCAGGAAGCCAGACATTATCAATAACGTTGGAAGGAGATATAGAGTAATCGCAACATGCTGAATAATTCCCATGTGATATTATATCACCGTCAGCAAGATGGGTGAACAAACAAGCAAGGATCGATATTAAAGAGCTATAAGATCTTCTATAAAATTAATTGCTCACTCTTGAGTAATGGAAGACAACAATAAAACAAGATCAAGGACAAGGTTAAGAAAATAAATTCGTCTTATCCAAGCGATACACAAGTTATCAACCGCTTGTGATGATCTATATCAGATTAGACTCAATAAGTGTCTCCTATATTGAGAGGCGGTAAATTGATAAGAGAAAGAATCATAGAGATAAGTAAATATGGAAGGAATATTGTTGACTTCATACACTCCACATTCATACAACCATACAAAGGAGTATTTTATGAAGATGATTTATGATAATACTATAAAGTATTGTTTTGGGTATCATTCAACAAAAACTCAAAGCTAACTTAAGTGAATGGAGTGTAACAAGGACAACAAAGATCAAACATGGAAGAATATACAAACTTATCATTTTCTATTGCAATTCAACACTTAAATGGAAATCTAAGAGAAAATTATAGGTCCTATAATTTATAGTGTGAATGGTTTCCTTCATGCTCTCGAGTGTTGTCCAGTGTAAAGAAATATGATTGAAAACACTAGATGCGAATGTTCTTCAGAAAATCATCTGAGCAATCTTAAGATGGTAGCACACAATTTTGGGGCAATTGCAGACCGGAAGGCTATTGTACATTCTTTCAGTCATGGACAGAATGTCACGAGTGTGGGACCAGTAATAATTAACAAAGGGAACGTGACTAACAAGAGGGTCAACACAAACTCACAGAGAAGATTGGGATAGACTTGAAAGAAGAGACTCTCTCAATCGCTCACAAGGCATCAATATTAGCATTATATGAGAATAGTTCTTGACACAGATGATGGAGACATGGATTAGGAGACTCATTAACTCTCCTCTAAATGGTGACTTTAGCAAGTATTTATGATTGCCTTGAAATATTAGTGTATACATAGAGAATTTGACTAAGGCTAGCCATAAGGTGAAATGGCTTAAAACTAGAGGATAAGGAATGCTAAGGAAGATGTCTATGGAGAATACTCTCATTGCTTCTATTTACAAGTGAGAAGATTGATTACTTTGGGATATCGATGAAGTCTCTTAAAGCTAACTCATCTTAATATAAGATATATTGTTTAAATAGCCAATATTATATTATAAAGGGATGTGATCCTTTGAGAAGAGATGGAAGTAGGAATAGACATGCTTATTGGAAACATTTCATATCAAAATACAAAACACAAATGCATATTAGCAAATTAGAGATAACATCTTAGGATTGTAGAGACCAAGAATGAAATGATGACAGACACTTTTGGAACATTGGAGGATGTATTCCTTCTAAGACCAATTCAAAATAGATCGACAATATAAGAATGGGAACTTCACATTGTGTGGGGAAATGATAAACAATGTTTCATTCCCACTTGAACCTTATTTAGAGGGGAGATGGTCCATTCTCAAATAATCTAAAAAGACAATTTCTGAATCTTCATGTGTAGATAAGTATTTTTATCTTTTACATTTATTTGTAATTTTATACATACTATAAAAGTTATTTGCCTTGATCTTTTCTTTATGTTGAGAATATTCTTACAAGAAAAGAAGGTTGGTATCTTACATATGCTACCTAATATTGTGCAGACTCAATCTAATTTTAATAGCTCCAAAAACCCTAATGATCAAGATGGATAAAAAAAGAGGCTCTTGAAGCAAACATCCTTGATGATTGAGATTATGAGATTCTTCTACCTTAAGAGGGAGTATGACACTTCTTCTAAAGCAATGCAAGAGCTTAAAAGATTAATACTCAAAGTGAGTCTAGAAATACATGTGTGTGATTGCATGATTTTGATGAGCATACTCCTATGTATATTATGAGGAAGTATTGACTCATCATTAGAAAATCAAAAGATTGATATCAAATTTAGAGTGAGTTCGATAGGCATCCTTGTGTGAAGAGAGCTTCTGAGGAAGTAACTCGAGGACCCAACTTCCCAGGATCAATGTTCAAAGGGAGAAATTTTGAGATGCAATCCTTTGTGGATGATATCCTCTCTATGAGGAGAAGTTCTAAGAGAAATTCTTTGTAATGCATTCTCCTCTATGAGAGAGAAGTCTAAGGTGAAACCCCTTGTTCCACCCTCTAGTAGCAGCTATGGTGGGTCCACCCTCTGACTTGGTTCATGGTGGATATCATGTGAGTTACTATATGACGTTGATGTGATTATGTCATGAAAGGTGATGATCTTTATTTGATGTATATATTTAGAGGGGAGCTATTGAAAGGTGACGATCTTATCAACTATTGGACCTATTATCATAACAGATACATTAAGTTGTCCCTGAGTGCCAGAAATTATGATAACGAATAGAAGGTAACTATTGAAAGGTAATGATCTTATCAATAGTAGACCTATCTCCTAACACTGAGAAATTGTGTTGGACCAAGTGTTATCATGGTTCTTCAAGCCGGATTTTGCCAGACACCTTGAATACCAACTCATCATGGTTCTTAGGGCCAGATTTTGTCGAACACCATAAAAATCAATTTGATATGGTTCTTCGGACAGAATCTCAACGGACACCATGACATAAATCTATTATAGACCACACTTAAGGTGGTATTTAATCTTGTATTATATGTGCTTAAATTCCCTCCTTGCTAAAGCGGGAGTGTTTAGAAATTCAGCCTCATTGTGAATCAAACCAAATTCCATATGTAATGTGCATGTATGCGCGCGTGTGCATTTGTGCACGTATTTGTGCGTGCATGTGCATGTGCATGCGTGCATGTGTGTGCATATGTGCATGTGCGTGTGCGTGTGTGTGTTGATGGATTTATGTTAATATCCTTAAATATGTCATTCTAGGAATCATATTGAGATGATATCTCTTCATATACCAAGGTCATCGGGAGACAGGGAGACTTTGAGGTCTCCGGTACTGGTACTGGTACCGGTACGGCAATTTTTCAAATAGGAGACGGGGGTACTTGGAGACGGCAAAAATTTTTTAAATTTTTTTAATAGTTTAAAGAGTCTAATACTAAAAGTAAATACAAAATTTGAAAATAGTAACACTGTAAGACTAAAGTAAATAATAATAGTAATGTCACATTAAAAATTAAAATAGACTCATAGAGTCAAAGATTTCAAAACTCACATGATCACAATATTGTATCTCATAGACATATTTGTTTTTCGAATATTGCATATGATCACCATCATATTAGATTGATAATCGCTGAGATTACATTACATATTCAATTTTTAAATTCAAAAAAGTATAGTTTGATGCTGAATTGCCGATATGCAAACAAAAATGAACACTTCGTACAATAAACAAAAAACAGAAATATATCTAGTATTAGTATGTCGATGGTACTATCATCTACTCCACAAGGTTGTGATCATCCATCTCAAGGTCTTCAGCTATCATGCTCTCCAAAAAATCATCTCTCCAAACATATTTTAAATGATTTAATCATTTAAATTGTCAAATAAAAATAATTTTTTTAAAGTGTTTCTAATGTTTTTAAAGTTATTAATTTATTAAATAAAATATTTTAAATGATTTAATCATTTAAATTGTCAGTGGTCTTAATTTTTGCATTAAAAACATTAAAATGAAGGCTAAGATATATAAAATTATTTAACATTATATTTTACATTTATATGTTATCAGGAGACTTCAGGGAGACTTCACTTTTTGGTTTAGGAGACGGGGAGACTTCAAGAGACTTCGTCATGAAGTCTCCAACCTTTTTTGAGGTCTCCGGAGACACGAAAAGTCTCCGAGACGCGTCTCAATCTCCGAGACACAACTTTTAGGGGGGAGACGGGTCTCCTGGTAACCATGTCATATACTCAAGAACATAATATGTTCTATATCAATTCTTCCTAACTAAGAGGGAGTCTTTAAGTTTGTAGTTATTGTCAAATTGATATGATCATGCGATTCATTGTTGATGGTAAATCATCATTAGATAAATATTCTTTTATATACATATATTATTATATATAATATATAATATATATTACATATATTATATTATATATAATAATAATAATTTACATATTATATATATGGTTATTTATATTATTAATATACTAACTAAAGATGTTTAAACCTTGGAGGCATATCTCCTCCTCTCATACTTATATGAGATCCAAATCTGCATTTGGAACATATCTATAACAATGGCAATATAATTACATTTGCAGAACCGATCCATTTTACTTAACAAAACCAGCAAGATTGCTAAAATGAAATCAGGAGGTTGCAGATCAAAGCATTGGTCATTGTATTTAAGATGGGCTTCCTTTCAAGTTAGGTTATTAAGGAAATGGTGTCTCAACCTTTCAATTACATATATTCTTTTATATACATATATTATTATATATATAATAATAATAATAATTTACATATTATATATATGGTTATTTATATTATTAATATACTAACTAAAGATGTTTAAACCTTGGAGGCATATCTCCTCCTCTCATACTTATATGAGATCCAAATCTGCATTTGGAACATATCTATAACAATGGCAATATAATTATATTTGCAGAACTGATCCATTTTACTTAACAAAACCAGCAAGATTGCTAAAATGAAATCAGGAGGTTGCAGATCAAAGCATTGGTCATTGTATTTAAGATGGGCTTCCTTTCAAGTTAGGTTATTAAGGAAATGGTGTCTCAACCTTTCAATTACATAAGATTATTATTTAACATTTCAGCACAGATCAGTCTGAAATTTTGCCCGAAGCTAAGGACTAATTAGATTAGTAGCAAGAATGTCTAGATTTGAAAATATTAAAGTTTCCATTTTCAAAGTTGTGAGCAAAAGTTTTGACGTATATATATTTGTTGAATCACGGGTCAATGACTGTTGTCAACTGCAAAAGTTCGGAGCCCATCCTTTCCAGTACACATATTCGCTGAAGTTTTCCAATTTTCTTTGAAAAGTTCACATGAAAATTTCGATAAAGGGGGCGATGAATCTCTTATCCATCCACAGATTTATTTAAGGGTAAGCAATTCCAATTGCAGCTGGATTGATTCCACTCTTAGATATGGATAATTTGGAGCAATGTCCCCTTCCCAATTTGCCTAGAATTGCCCTAAAATCAGAATTGCAAAACAAATAGGGTTAGGTTCACATCTTCCAGAATAAATCTTTCCTCAATAATGCAAAACTGAATTTGGATCCTGCAAACACAACATGAAAATGTATGCAATATGCATTTACATCTAGCATCTATGTATCTTATCATTGGGATTAGTCAAAACATATTAGAAACTTAATTTATGAACGTATTAGGATAGAGATATGATGGGTCTGCTTGAAGCCATTTCTACACCAAGCCTAAGAGGGATGTCTACCACATACATCTTGCTTGGCAGCTTGTACCTGATTTCCCCAACCATGTCTCATCTCTCTATAGATGGTTGCCACTCACCATTCTTCCTTCCTATTCTATGGCATATACCCTACAGGTTTCGATGGCATGGTTAAAATCAACAATATCTATATGTCGTTATTTTACTAGTGTCTTACCATGTTATTTGCAAAAAAGACGGGTCTTGAAAATCTAAAACATGCACCTCGTTTTTAATTTAAATGCAATAATAATATGCCTCACATAGTTATTATGCACTTGTAGAAACAAGCATGGAATATTATGATACAAAACCTATTTGAGACATTAGGCATACCCACACATGAAGCAATCATGCTGAGAACATCACATAGATATGCATAAGATACAAAGCATATTCTTAAGTACCTGTAAATACGTAAGGCATGAAGCTTCCACATAAGACATACAGGGGATAATATATGCAAGCTATGAAGCGTGTTGGCTAAATATTTAATAACCAACAGTTTTTAAATTAATAGCAAAACAATAGTTTCAACCACAGCACACAAGAAAAAGCCTCTCCTACTTATAAGGTAACGCTCCTCCTGTCTATTTCTATTGAAAACAGCTAACAACAACTAGAACCAAAGATTATGTACACTAACACTCAATTGGGCATTATATTCACCATATTCTCTTTCTTGAAAATAGGTGTTCTCCATTCACCATATCCTCTTCTTTAAGGATAGATGGTCCTTTCTCACAATAAACTTTGAGGGACAATTTAGCAAATCAATGATGAAGAAGCTCACAGGAACTGAAAGACTTTTTGTGATTTCTTAAATGAATTCATGAACAGAGATGGAATATTTGTGTAACCCAAAGACTACAACAGATACCACACCCTAAACACACGAACATTAAAGATAATGCAGTAAAGACTACAAATTATTCTTTAGCTTGCTAACACTAACTTCACACCTAATAACTCAATGATTACAAGATTAAGTTGAAAATATTATATTTTCTCTAGACAAAATAAGCAGCTCAAAGACTGCAAGATTGGGTTCAAGTCCCTTGTAGATGATGTCATCACATAACAACTTGTCCCAACACATAGTTTTAGAGTGCACGCACAAACTGGCAGAGTTTTGTTGGGTTGCCAAAAGATGATTCATTTACAATGAGCCCTCTTGTATTTATGGAAGAGAAGTTATGAGAAAAAGGTGGGAGAATCCTAACTAATTGTTGACTTATTCAACATAACATATCCTATTGTATTTTGACTTTTAATGTGATTGCATGTAATTCCATTTTACAGTTCTACATGTGATGTGATAGCATATAATTACAATTTAATACTTTAAATGTAATTTGTCTAAACTAATTCCATATGCATAATTGAAACTAAGTGTCTTGACTAGACATGACTCTTACGAACACCATCCTTTGTCAACAAAGAATTCATGTTGCTACAGACTGGTCCATGCTCAACGTACTCATGTTGCTACTTACTGCAATTTGCTTTACATCCAGAATCAAAGTTTTAGAGTACAGAGACAAACTGGCAGTGTTTTGTTGCATTTCCAAAAGATGATTTATTTACAAAGAGCCCTCTTGTATTTATGGAAGAAAGGCTATGAGAAAAAGGGTGGGTGAATCCTAGCTAATTATCGACTTATTCAACATTACACGTCCTATTGTATTTTGACTTGTAATGTGATTGCACGTAATTCCATTTTACAGTTCTACATGTGATGTGATCGCATAAAATTACAATTTCAGAATTTACATGTAATTTTTCTAAACAAAATTACATATGCATGATTGAAACTAGGTGGTTTGAGAAGACATGACTCTTATTAAACATCATCTTTTGTCTACAAAATATGCATATTGCTACAGGCTGGTCCATGCTCAGCATATTCAAGTTTGGTGAAGGCACTTTGCTCAAGAACATTGACTTGCATATTTGACAAAATCCCACCTCATCTTCTTGTACAAGGTAGTTCTAGTTCTTCAAGGGAAGTTCTCTCTGCAAAGTTGAGGTGAGAAGCCAAAAGAGCATTGTAAATGGAGTTACAGTTGTGGATTCAGAAGGTTTCCAAGGTTGGCCAACAACTCAACATGAAAAATAACACAACAAAGAAAAACACAAAAAGACACGCCCATAAGGGGAAAAACTGACTAATTTGCAATTTTGGGGCTTAAAAGATGCATTGCAAATTAGCATACAATGCTAAGTTGCCGGTTCAAATTCCAGATTGGATGCAGGTTCGAGATTTGTGTTCAATATTTTCTCATAAAACTTTGGGCCAGGTTCAGTTTCGCTCGTACAAGAAATGTTTTTTTAAATTACATATATGTAACAATATGCTGCAGCAAATAAGTTCATAAACCACTATTTTAGAGTTTGTCTAACTGATGATTAACCAATAACCATAGAAGGATTATCTCTAGGTCAATTCAATCTGACTAGAGATACAACATTAACACATTATGCTAATATTAAAGCAACTTAGCAAATACACCACCACATATATTAACAATTTAGTTCGAATGACATAGCAAAATGTCAAAACATGCCACCATATCAATGTTTTGATTCAAAAACAATAATGTCAACATTACTAATCAGTCATATATGATCAAATATCATTAAAAAACATCATCATTATGTTGTTGCAGATTAGAAGCACAAAAAGTGCCACTAGCATCAGTAGTGGCAGCCTCAGGCCCAGCCTCGAGATCAGCTTCAACATCACTAAGTATCTCACCATCACCATGATCAATTGCAATCAAAGTGGGCTTCCAACTCTACAAACTCTGGTTCAATGTCCCAATGTCTTGCCTCCCCTTTTTTGTAAGTATTCTCTATCTGTTGTGAGCCTCGAGTTTGAATGCACAAAGACCAAGTTATCCACCTTCTTGGAGTTGAGTTAGTTGCATTTTATTGAGTGGATGGAGAATGTTCTTCAATTCCTCTCAGATGATGATGAACTAGCAACATATCAAGATTAACAATATTGAAATTTAAGAGTTACGATTTATGAATAACAAGAATTTAGAAATTAGAATCTTAAGATTAAAGAACGAACTTGTAATACAATTTTGATGGCAATTGGTTGTAGGTGTTGGTACATTTGTCCACGGAAGTACCACCATTTATGAGCATCAGCATTGTTCTTGTCTTCAAGAGCTTCAAGACCACAATCATCGGTGCTCGCGACACTCATAAATTCATACCTCATTGTAGATCATAGGTGCTCAGGAAAGAGTCTTTGAAAGGTTGCCTTGTACCCTTGAGCAACTTCAGAATCTCTGTACAGAGAACTCTAGTGGTATTCCCCCTGAGGACCATTTGGCTATAGAACCTAGGAGTCAATGCAAAGGCGTATCCATGTCAGTGTATTGGATTATACTCAATATAGGCTCGGTGAACTTCAGAATGTACTCAACACGATCCCAGCAAGAGCCATATAGTATGCCTTAATGGAATTGTTGTGACACTATTAGTTTGCCTTCATATGCTCCAATTAGCACTAATTACCATTCTAGACAATGCCTCTTTAACCTTGAGAAGGCATCTTAAAACAATAGTGTTCGAGGCAATGCAGGTCTCAACAACCTATTTTAAGACCAAAACAATAATAAAGTAAAATCAAGATTAAAATTAAAATTTAAAATGATAGAAAGATTGCTAAACTGAAGTGACTAGATTTCGAAAGCACATTTAAATTTCAAATAATTTAATTTACCTTCAAGAGCTCCAATTTCGAGAATTGTCTAAATATGACTTGGGTCATATGGTGGTTTGTGACAAACATTTGGATCTCTTGTGCTTCTTCATACATTTTTTTATCCACTCGATCTTTGTGCCAATTTTTTGCAACATTAGCTTGAGTGAGTGCACAACACAAGGTGTCCAAAGAATGTGTTTGAAGTTCTCCTCAACCAATAAGCCAACAACCCTACAATTTTTGGCACTATCAGTGACTACTTGAACATTATTCTGAAGGCCAACTTGCTCAATGGCTTGGATGAGAAGGCTGGCAGTGAAAGGATCGTTTTTTACCTCTCCTTCACAATCCATGACTTTCAAAAACATTGCACCTCTTGTGGACATTTCAATAACATTCACCAAAGGACGTCTTCTTGCATCTTTCCATTCATTAGATACTATTGTCACACATGTTTTGATCCATGAATCCTTAATAAGCATAGCCCCTATACTGAACTCCTCTCCATCCAATAAAGTGGTGAATACCTTCTCATAACCAAGGCCTTTGAACCCCTTTGGAGCCTCACTAATTGCTCTCACCATTTGTTGCCAATACAATGAGCAAACAAAATTAAATGACAATCCATTTGTGTTAAGTAACATGGATCGAATTCTGCAAATGTAATTTTCATTGCCATTGAAATTGATCATTTTCAAATCTCATATAAATATGAGGAAGAGACATGTCTCTATAGCTAATCATCATTGGTTAGTATATTTTAATATAACTAATCACATGTATAATATATATATAATATAATGTGTAATATATATATTATATATATAATAATATGTAATATATATAAATAATATTTATCTAATGATGATATACCATTTAATGAAACTTATGAATATCAATCTGACTGAACTACAATTTAACACTCCCTCTTAGTTAGGAAGGATTGATATAGAACATACTATGTTCTTGAGTATAAGGAGATATCATCTCACTATAATATCCCTAGAATGGCATATCAATATGAATTCATCAACACACGTGTAAATTAACATATTTAACATATGGAATTTTCTTCAACTCACTATGAGGTTAAATTTATCACCCCCCCCTTTTATAAAAGGAATTTAAGCAACTATAATACAAGAATAACCACCACCTTAAGTGTGGTTTATAATAGTTTTAAATTATGGTGTCCGGCAAGATCCGGCCCGAAGAACCATAATTGATTTTCATAGTGTCTAGCAAAATCCGGCCCAAAGAACCATGAAGGTCATCAATGTGTTCGGCAAAATTCGGCCCAAAGAACAAGGATAACCCTAACTTCAAAAATTTATGTTCGAAGACAGATCAACTATAATAAAGTCGTCACTTTAAATAGGATCAAAACACAAGAAAGGTCGTCACCTTTCACAAGAGAAGTCGTCACTTTTCACAACACAAGCTTGCAAGCACAATTTTATATTCATGAATATATTACAAAATAAATGCATTTACAAAAATGTCATACCAAGTTTATCTCTGAAGTACACAAATTTCAACTTCACAAGAGGCTTGGTAAAAATATCAGCATTTTGCTCATTTGTACTAATATAACTTAATTTGATAACATCTCTACCAACCATATCTCTTATATAGTGATAAGGAGTCTCAATATGCTTCACATGCTCCCATGGAGGCAACTACATACTCAACTTCAGTAGAACTCAAGGCAACAACTGGTGGTTTTCTACTAAACCAAGATATCATAGCTTGAACCAAGACTGAAGCAACAATAAACAGGAGTGCATTACTTAGAACTTCTTCTCATAGAGAGGATATCATCCATGAAAGATTGCATCTCAGAATTTCTCCCTCTGAATATCGATCCTGGGAGGTCAGGTCCTCTAGTTAGTTCCACAAGAATTGCTTCCCCCAAGGATACTTGTCAAACTCCCTCTGAATCTAATATCAATTTTCTAATTTCTAGGTGATAAGTCATCACTTCGTCATGATGTACATAGAGGTAGGCCCGTGAGGCAGTTACCCACATGTATTTCTAGACTCCCTTTGATTATTAATCTTCTAAGCTCCAGCATTGCCTTCAAAGAAATGTCATACTCTCTCTTAATGTAAAAGAATCTCATACTCTTAATCATAAAAGATGTTTTCTTCAAGAGCCTCACTTTATCTATCATAATCATCAAGGTCTTTGGAACTACTACTATTAGATTTAGCCTGCACAATATTTGGTAGCATATGTGACGTACCAACCTTCTTTTCCTATAAGAATATGCTCAAACATAAAGGAAAAGATCAAAGCAAATAACCCTTATAGAATTACAATTAAGAGAGAGAATACAAATTAGATAAATGCAAAAGATAAGAATACTTATCTACCCATGATGGTTATGGAATATCTCCTTTTCTAATGATGGTTCAAGTGAGAGTGAAACATTGCCTATTATTCCCCCCCACAATGTAAAGTTCCCACTCTTATATCATTGTACGCTTTAACATCACATCAAATATGACAACTTCTTTCTAAGTCACAACTTGTTCTTTTTATCCAATGAAGCTCCAAACATTCATTGAGCTTAATAGTAGAAACTAACACAACCTCATCCACAATATGCCAATGCCTTGATTGAGTATGATTGTACCACTTAAATGACTATACAACTCATACGTCAAGTATCATTTATCATTTTTCGTATATGATTCAAATGAACTCACCACTTTCCTATGATGTAACCGAGAGGTAGGTCCATTAAGATCACGTAGTTGCGGGAATTAAAGTCCTCTCGACTGTTACAATTTATCAAATATTGAAGATTTTATCACAACATGGTTTACTCCCTCTGAATCAATATGATTGAGATCACCGAAGATTGACTAAATCACATCCTCTATCTACTCCCTCTCTTTTAAGGTTGCCCATAATGAAATGTCAGGCTCCCTCTTCCTGTAATAAAATTCTTAGGAAAAGATCAAGACACATATAACATATTGAAATTTAAAGATATATAAGAGAGAGACTAATAAGATCTTTCTAGTACAATGTTTATAATTATAAGCTAATGTCATTCTCTCTTATCCTACTTTTAGAATGATCCCCGTTATTCCAATTTTATTTATGATTTATTTTTATTAAAACAAATCCCCATGATATATTATTTCATCTCAATATATTATTTTTCTCTAATTATTTATTTTCAACATAACATCAATCCAATTATACAATGTGAAATGAATTTGTTTTATAGTATATATATATATATATATATATATATATATATATATCAATCTTGATTCATATTCATATAAATAACTAGCCATACTATTTTAAAAGAAGAATGATATTTCAAAACTAACTTACATGAGATATATATACAACCCTGAATATACTCTATGAAGTATCATCTTTTATACTTACTTGATTAGAGGTGGGTCCCTAATTCTCAAGAACTTTACTTACCTTCTCCTTGTCCTTATATTACGCATCACTTATCTCCCTTGAAGGTGTGTCCAAACTTTTCTTTGTATTTTCTTTAATTCTCCCGATAGGTCTCTGCTTGGACTTATAAAGTCTTGTTTAACAATACTTTGTCTTTTATGTTTTATATGTTTTATCAATGATCATAATATATCAACCTAGTCTTATTCGGTGGACCATGGTCTGAAAAGTCACAAATTTTGTGGAACTACAAGGGCACCAATGGTAAGGCGAGAAATTGTGGAAAACTTTGCTACAGAAATCGATATGGCCAGACGAGTTTGGATAGTAGGTGAAGTCAACATCATCATCAATATTGATCCGCTTCTTTGTCTTTCTGAATCCATGTTGAGTTGGTGATCACTATTAATGGGTCAATGCTTTCCATAATATTTCTTTCATCTTCTAACCTTCGTTTATCAATGCCAAACGTAGATGTATTTTGTATTGAACAACAAATCTAATTAATGTCTTTTATAGATGTCACATCTATTTGCCGCCTTTGTATCTTGTTATGAGTCTTATTCTTCACTTTTATGTTGCCCATATTGTTTTGTTTGACTCTACTGATCTTGTTCTCTCCATCGTGGCGGTGTGTGGAGAAAGGTAACTACGATGTTTTGGGTTTGAGCATGTCCTCGATCCAATATTGGTAGATGTTGTCAAGATCCAAACAAGCACAGTTAGAGCAATTTTGATTACAAGGAAGAAACTAATCTCCTCCATTCTCATATTTGGTCAACTATAATGCTTCATCGATATTTTGGGTTTTGCATTGTGTTTGATTTTGGACCTCCGTATTCCAATCTTCACTGCATAACAACAATGCAACACATCTTCCCTCTTTACTCAATTTGGGAACCTCTGAATATAGGACAGCATTCCTGTCATCTGTGTCAGATATATCAGGAAAGGGTGTTTGAATGAGTAGCATGTATTCAAGGCAGCTTCTGAAAGCCTCTTCCACTTTGAAGTCATAAGCAGAACCACTGATCCAACCATTCAAAAGACAGGTTTTGTCCCATTCCTCTAACAGATTATCACGCCTTATTAAATCCAAATTAATTTCCGCTTCTTGCACTGCTACTAAATGCCATCCGGGTGGAGTTTGGCAACGCCTATCCAATGTGTGAATAATCCTCTGACATAGTTCTGACACTTGATATTGATAAGGAGATTGAAGATGAAAATACAAATATAATTGGGTTGTCTTCATTATAACTCAGTATCAATTGTGAGATTGTCAACATTCATAGAGTTTTCATCTAAGTTCGAAGTGTATTCATTTGCATCCAAATATTTTGATTTGTGCTTCTGATATCAATATCTACAATTCCTTTTTCTTTTTCTCTATATATTTTATTTACATTTGCAATTAGGCTCTGATACCATGTTAAGTAACATGGATCGAATTCTGAAAATGTAATTTTCATTGCCATTGTAATTGATCATTTTCAAATGTAGATTTGGATCTCGTATAAATATGAGGAGACATTTCTCATGAAGAGACATGTCTGTATAGCTAATCATCATTCGTTAGTATATTTTAATATAACTAACCATATGTATAATACATATATAAATTGTTATATATAATATAATGTGTTATATATATATATATATATATATATATATATATATATATATATATATATATATATATATATATATATATATATATATATATATATCAGAGTAACGAGAATCGCCATAAAATCGCCTGAATCGGCGATTTGGCGATTAGATTCAGCAATGGCGATTTTTTTGGAGTCGGAAATCGCCATTGCCGATTTCTTCAAGTGAATCGCCTGAATCGCTGATTTAGGCGATTCAGGCAAAAAATCGCATGAATCGCCTAGAAAAATCGGCAGGAATCGCCCGCGGCCAATAAAGTATAGAGTTGTAAAATTTTAAAAAATTGCTTGGTTTTTTTACTTTGTTTTTGACCATTTCTCTTTGTTATAACCCTAAAGGGCCTTCTATTTATTTAACATGAGTAGAAGAGAGGAAAAGTGAGAGAGAAGAAGAGAAAAGAAAAGCCATAGGTTTCTAACCGGCAAGAAGAAAGAGCACAAAAGAGATCAGCAATCCATTTGTGGAGGCCATCAATTGCATTGGGAGCATTAGGGAGCCAATCTCAACACTCCTCAACTCATTTGCAAGAGGTAAGTGCTCTTTTTTTTTTTGCATGTTAGTGTATTATGCATTTTTTGTTAAATTTTTATAGTTTTCAAGATTTTTAGTTTAAATCTTGAATGTTCTTTATTTTTACTAAGTTGCAAACTAGGGTTTGTTGTTTTGTAGCTTTTATTAGCTTCAAACTTTGATATTTTACATATAAATTTTTATTGCAGCAGCCTTTGCTTTCATTTTTTGCAAATTCGCAATGGGTAGAAAAGATGAATGTTGGAAATATAACGAAGAGTTTCCTGGAAGAACCAAATATCAAACAAAATGTATTTTTTGTAAAGAAAAAATAACTTCTGGGGGTATTTATAGATTGAAATACCACATTGCTGCTATACCTGGACACGATGTTACAATTTGCACTCACCAAACTCCTGAGGCAAAACGCACTTGCTTAATGGCATTAGAAAAAATTGAAAAAGACAAAGCCAATAGGAAAATGCAACTTGAAGGGTTAAGGGGTATTGGCTCCCATGTTCCCGCATCCGCATCTGCAGCCGCATCCACATCTGCATCTGCATCAGCTTCTGCATCTGTAGGTTGTGTTGGAGAGGGTTCTTCTAGGCCTCCTTTTTATCCTAGTTCTTCTGCTCGTGCTGGTGCTAGTCGGTCACATACTGAGACAGAGTCCCACACCAACCTATTGCAGCCTAGAGTGCGGAAAAACAGAATGGATAGTTACTTTGTGCCCCGCACTACTCCTGGTTCCCAACCCACGCTTGAGGGCATGGGTTTGAACAAGGAAATTCATGATGCTGCCAGAAAGGAGATATGCAAATTTTGGTACTTTTGCAACATTCCATTTATTGCAGCCAGGTAATTGATTCTTTTTTCGTTGTTTTCTTTAAAGTTAAAATTAAAAGTAAAAGTAAAACTTTAATTATATTTACTTGTTTTATAATTTGAGTCTTTGACATCTAAATTTTTATTTGTGACAGGGCTCCTTATTGGCAGAACATGATAGACGCGGTTGCTATTTGTGGTCCGGGGTTTAAAGCCCCAACTGAGGCTGAGTTGAGCGGATACCTCTTGGATGAGATGGTAGAGGACATGAGGGCTGAGCTCGAGGAGAACCGAAAGGAGTGGATTGCAAAGGGTTGCACCATCATGACTGATGGTTGGACAGATAGGAGGAATAGAACACTCCTCAATTTTCTTGTATCCTGTGGAGGTAATTGATCATTCTACTTTCCTACATACATAATTGTAAATTTTGATTTGTTGAATGCTAATTTGTTGATGATCCATTTAATTTTAATATTCTAATTCGTTGTTTTGTTACTTGTAGGATATACCATGTTCATCAAATCCATTGATGCTTCCGCACATGTAAAAAATGCCACATACTTATGTGAGGCTATTGAGGAAGTCATAGCAGAGGTGGGAGAACAAAATGTGATCCAGGTGGTGACGGATAATGCAGCAAGTTATGTTGCTGCAGGTAAACTTTTAACTTTTCAAGTTTTGAAAATAAATTTATTTGAATTTTGAAATTTGAATTTCTAATTGACTTAAAATTGTTGTAGGTAAACTTTTGATGGAGAGGCACCCCACCATATTTTGGTCCCCTTGTGCGGCACATTGCATTGACCTCATGTTGGAGGAAATTGGCAAACTTGAGTTTGTCAAGTCATGTGTGGAAAGGGCAAAAAACAGATGCAAATTCATTTATAATCATTCATTTGTCCTTAGCACAATGAGGAAGTACACAGAAGGAAAAGAGTTAGCTCGCCCAGGTATCACGAGGTTTGCCTCGAATTTCATCACCTTGCAGTCCTTGTTGACATCAAGGGATGAATTGAGGAGCATGTTTGTTGGGCGGGAGTGGATTTCCTCTTCCTATGCTACGACCACTGTAGGGATAGATGTGGCGGATTGCATATTTGATGAGGATGGTTTTTGGAAACCCGCTAGAGAAATCCTGCAGGTAAATTTATTGCAATTTAACATTTAGTATTTTACTTTTACTTTAAGTTATATTATTTTATATTTAAGTTTTGACTCAAGTTTTTTGTTTTACTTTATATGTAGGTCACTGAGCCCCTTGTAGCTTTGCTACGAACTGCTGATGGGGAGAAGCCCTCTATGGGCTACATTTATGAGGGCATGGATAGGGCCAAGGAGGCCATCAGAGCCCAATATGCAGGAGTGCAGGAGAGGTATGGCCCTATTTGGGACATCATCGATAGGAGATGGCAGAATCAGCTCCATCGACCCATCCATGCAGCAGCTTACTTTCTGAATCCGGCATATCGTTTCCGTCCTGAGTTCAAGGCGGATGCGGAGGTTCTCACTGGCTTATATACAGTGATTCAGAGGTTGAGTAGCGATGAAGATAGCGCTGCTGCGATTGTTGAGCTAGACCAGTTCAACAATAAAGAGGGGCCACTTTTCTCTAGCAGGATGGCCATAAATGCTCAGACAACACTACAGCCAGGTAAAAATTAAATAATATATTCAATGTTCATGAATCTAGATTCTAATCTTAAAGTTGATTATGTAATTTTAGAGTTAACTTGTAATTTGTAAATGAGACTAATTGTTTCTATTTTCAATTTTTCCCTTATTGCAGATAGATGGTGGCAAATGTTTGGGGCCACAACCCCAAAACTTCAAAAAATTGCCATTCGTATTCTGAGTCAGCCAAGCAGCGCTTCTGGATGTGAGCGCAGTTGGTCCATGTTCGAGCACATCCATTCGAAGAGGAGAAACAGGTTGACAGTGCAGAAGTTGAATGATATTGTCTTTGTTCATTACAACCTCCGTCTTAGGATCAGACAGATTTTGGGCACTGACTCCTCTCCGATCATTCTAGAGGAGATTGATCCAGAATCAGAGTGGCTCACAAAGGTTGTGGATCCAGTCTTCACTGAGGAAGACCGTGTGTGGGTTGACCAGGTGGATATAGAGGCTGAGGCAGCTAGAGCACGTTCTTCAGGCATTGGTAGACGCACACGTGCACGCACAGGCACAGGCCCTAGCGACGTTCATGAGACCATCTTACATGCGGGAGATATGGCTCGGCAGTCCTCTAGGACCTACATTAGACGCCTTGCTACTAGGCAAACTGGATACTCAGAGGCTGAGGCTGAGGCTGCAGCCGAGCTTCAGGATGATGTTGAGGATGATGATGATGACTATGAGTCTGAGGCTTGAGCTGGAGCCTTGTTTTTATATTTTGTTTACAGATATTGATACTGAATCATTGATAGACATATGTTTCAAACTTTCATGGATCTTCATCTTAGATTCTTACATACATTTATGATTTGATGTCTTATGGATCATCTTACATACATTCTATGATTTAAATCATTGTGATCATTTGATTTCTATTTACTTCAGCTAGCCTACAATTTACATTTTAGATAACATAGTTACATATGTGATGGATTTTATGTTCCATGTTTATGTATGTTAAGTTTTAACTTCTATTTGATGATGTTATAGTGTGTTTAAGTTATATTCAATAAAGGGTGCATGAAATAAGTTTTAAATTGTTAAAATCTTTAAATTTAAAGGGTTTTTTCAAATTTGCCGATTCATTGCCGATTCACGATTCGATTCGGCCTTGCCGATTCCGATCCGATTCCGATTCTTGTTACTTTGATATATATATATATATATATATATATATATATATATATATATATATATATATATATATATATATATATTTATATATATATATATATATATATATATTTATATATATATATATATATATATATATATATATATATATTTATATATTTATCTAATAATGATTTACCATTTAATGAAACTTATGAATATCAATCTAATTGAACTACAATTTAACAATTAGCATTGATGCATCTCGTTATGGCTTGCTCGACAATGTCTCTGGCTTCATTTGGAAATGATGTTTCCAAGGGCCCCATTGCTTTCTTACTTACAATCATTTGTTGAGGAGAACACAACAATGGATGGCCCTCTATAGGTGGTTCATTGGGAGTGGTAGTTGAAGTCATAGATAATGTTTTCCTTTTTTTAGAAAGACTAGGATTCTGCAACATATGAAAAGAATTTGTCCTCCCAGCAGCATTGCCTACTTGTTTATGTTCTTGGATGTATTTGTTCACAAGGTGGTTTGGAAGGAAGCTTTTGGGTAGCACCTGTAGACAATTTAATGCCTATTTGAGGAATAAAGCACAAATGCGCTTTCATTCTATTATAAAAGCTACTAGATTCCTCTTCAAATGACTTCAAATCCACACAGAACTTCCTCCACCCAACAAACCATTTCCACATATTTCCATAATGAGGAGCATCTATGTTTTTTGAAGCAAGGATTTCCGCCGCTAGAAGTACCTGTAGCCATTCCTTGAAAGTTGAATCTACAAACAAACAAAGCAACAAAACAACAATGAAAAAAGAAACTAAAACTAAGGAAATCATTCAATTTTTATTTTCAAAAAAAAAAAAAAAAATTCTTATTTACAGACAACAAATCAAAATGCATCTTCAATCATTTAATTTTGCAAAACAATGTAAAAAAAAAATGCTACAAACAAATAAAATATTAAATAAACAAGGTAAAAAACCTACCTATAGCTACCTAGAAGACCTCACAATTGCTGCTAAAATAACATGTGTTTGTATGCCCACGTTTTTGGAATGTTTGTTATTCACTATGGCCTGCGTTTTTGGAGTGTATGTGGCTCACTCTTTTGTCTACGTATGTTGTGTATGGATGCTTTTGTGCCTACATATGTCGTCGATGCCTATGGATGAGCTTGCATTTATCTGTGGATGTCGTGGATGAACCTGCGTTTTTCTACGTACGTCGTGGACAAGCCCACATTTTTCCTAATATGCTTGCGTGTATCATTGGAATGTCATGTATTGCAAATGCAAAGGTATTATGACTTTAGGTTTCTAGAAAGACAAACAAATAAGATTTTTAAAAAATCATAAAAAAACAAAACTGACGTCACTGTCACATGATTTTTCCCCAAATTCGATTCCAACTCACCTAGACAATTTACAAGTCGGTCAAATTTGCTTGACAGTCGACCAAGGTCCCACATAACAATTTGACAGTCAATTACCCAGTCAAAAATCAAATTTGGACAAAATTTGAACCAAATTTGAATGTCAACCAAATCGACTTCTGATTTCCATGCTCAACCAATGAATACAGTAATTTAAATACAATTTTTACATTAACAAATATAATTAGGACACAAAGTCTCGATTACACTAGTTCATGGTAAGGGAAAATGCATTGTGCAATTGGAACTAAATGTCCCAACTACACATGGTGGTCCAGAACATTAATTTGCAACAAAGAGTCTTGATTTCACATAATATATGTGACACAAAGTGCAATCTTGTATGTAATCAGAACTAAAAGTTTCAATACACTTAAGAATTATTCTTATGAGCACAAGTGTAGTCAAAACTTTTAGTTCCGATTACACTATGCATAACACGCAAGAAATTTTTCTTGCAAACAAGACTAAAAGTCTCGATTACACAAAATAGAAATTGTTCTGAAAGATGTAGTCGGGGTAATAAACCCCTACTACACTTAAGTGGTCATGCGTTTTGAATGCAATTAGATCTTCAAACTCCCATTGCTATTGAGCAAGTTAACTATATGTGGTTGACACTAAACATCTCGATGACACGTGATTTTTTTGTAAAAATACAACCGTACAATTGGGAATAATAATCATGATTGCAAGGGATACTACAAACTCTCAAAAATTGCAAATCAAAGCTAGAATTCTTACTGCAAAATGAAACATTGTTCAAAACAATTCCTTTGCTTCTGTGATTGTACTCTCTACTCAAGAGGGAGTTTATAAGTCACAAAAGTGCCAAGGGAAACCATTGGGAAAAACTCGAGTATTAAGAATGTGAACCTGTTTTTCAAATATGTAGATGGCAAGGCAAAAACAACAAACAGCTTTTTCTCAAAACTAACTTAAATGCATTATGAGTTTTGCAAAAAATGTCCTAAAAAACAAAGTAAGGTACGACAAGAGAAAATAGAATGGAAGAAAACAACATTGGAAAACCAATGCTTGAAACACGAAAACCAAAAGCAACACGTCTCCAAGATATCAATATAAAAACAGACACCTAATTTAGAAGTGAAAATCCCATCAAAAGGATTGAGTCAATCACAATGAATATGCAAAACTTGCACAAGAATTTCGAGAAATAATAGAGAAGCTAAAATTATTTAAATGGAAACTTGAAGTGGTTTCATTAAATTAATTGTAGCCTCGCTTGTGATCGAGACTTTAAGTCCCAACTACAAATAATTTTAAAAACTCTCAATGATGTAAATGCCCAAAATCAAATGCATTTCAAATTTTGAATTTCGATTTGCAATACACCATGCAATCACTTGTAGTGAAAATAAAAACCTCGATTTGTTGAGGAACATGTACAAAAAGACAACTTAAGACAAAAAAATCTAACAAGATAAAAACAAAAGACTTTGACCTTTGATGAAGCAAGACATAAGGATGCCAAAGATTAAGACTATGGATTGTACACCTTGAAAAGTGTGCCCAAGGAGGGTGTGGATTATGAATTGGGTAAATTCACATGGTTGTCTCCTAAATTTTGACATTGTGAAAGCTGCAAACAACAAAGCATTCATGAAGCATAAAAACAAGATGTATACACATGAATATACATAAGACATGAGATATACAAGATAAAAACAAGACTTTGACCATTGATGACACAAGATATAAGGATGCCAAAGATTAAGACTATGGAGTGTACACCTTGAAAAGTGTACCGAAGGAGTGTGGATTATGAATTGGGTAAAATTCACTTTGTCGTCTCCTAATATTTGACATTGTGAAAGCTGCAGACAATAAAGCATACATGAAGCATAAAAACAAGATATATACACATGAATATACGTAGGACATGAGATATACAAGATCAAACAAAAGACTTTGACCTTTGACGACAAAAGACATGGGGATGCCAAAGATTAACACTATGGAGAGTACACCTTGAAAAGCGTGTCTAAGGAGTGTGTGGATTATGAATTGGGTAAAATTCACATGGTTATCTCCTAATTTTTGACAATGTGAAAGTTGTGGACAACAAAGCATACATGAAACATAAAAACAAGACGTATACACATGAATATACGTAAGACATGAGATATACATGAGAAGAGTACTTATGGAGAAAACACATTGAAAACATACGAAGAAAACCTTTAAAGCATGAATGTACCCATCAATATATGTAAGGCATAAATCATGCACACGAACACCCATAAGGCATGATCATACACATGAATATACACAAGGCATGATCATATACATGAATATATTGCAAGGTGTGAATTCCCAAATGCATGTAAGGCAAGGATCATGTAATCAAGGCATGGATCGCTCATTTGAATACCAGTAAAGCATGAATCATACATGTGAATATGTATGAATAAATGAATCATATACAAGGTTTGTATACATGTATGAAGCAAAAAAATAATTACTTAAGTCATGAAGTGTACATGCGAATACATGTGGCACTAAGGCATGACACATACACCTCAATTCATTTAAGTCATGAAGCATACATGTGAATACATGCAGCATACACATAAATTCGAAGCATACACATGAATACACATAGCACAGAAAGCATAAATATGAGAGGTGCACATCTATAGGAGTGCAGCGTTGGACCATTTCATTTTAACCCCCCTCAAGAGTAGTTAACCCTAATTGGATGACAGTTAAATAGGTTTGTTCCACAGGTTGGCAGGAATGATGCTCTGATACTAATTGTAATGTCCCCTTCCAAATTTTCCCTAAAACCACAATCGCAAATAATTAGGGTTAGGCTTACATCTTACCAAAATAATATTTCCTCAATAATGTGATCTTGAATACCAATCCTACAAACACAACATGAAAACATATACAATACACATGTACATTTATACATCTAATCAATAGGATTAGTCAGATCATATCAGAAACTTAACTTACAAACATAGTGTGGTGGTGAGTCTACCAAAAACTATTTATACACCAAGCCTAATTGGGATGTCTACCACATCTGTATTGCTGGTGGCTTGTACCTACTTTCGCCAACCATATTTTGTCTCCCTACAAATAGCTTCCACCTTGTAGAATCATGCAGAGGTTTTATGGGGTGACTTGACTTGGTCGGTACCCTTTTGTCCTAGGCCGCAATGGTCAAACAAACTCTATACAAATGTTGAGCTGCTTTTCAAACAAATTCAATATTTCAAATTTTGAAAATAACAACTTGCTCTGATTTCCACCATAAACTAATCCTCCATTAGTAATTTGCCAACTATGTATATTAAATATATAGAATCTTCCAGGGGAAAATAATAGTTTTAAATTGGGTATTAACAGTAATTCAAGAACTAATTCTTGAAAAGATTCACCAAGTTCTTTTATCTTCAAAATAATCAAGCCTTGTAAAATCACTTTCAGACTTCCAAGTCAACAACTTACGGTGGAAATCTAATTTTAAAACATATTGCATATGCATATAGAGTTGCTATATTGAATCAACAAAACTAGGCGTAATTTTCCATGTTATGCTTTCACATTGAAGAATCTACATTGGAAATAGATTGTTTTGCCTGCGTGTCTGTGTATTTAATTTTCAACATTCCATCTTCTATTTGTTAAATGCATTTTGAATCATCTCAATATTGTATCCAACATTTTCGACCACTTTACTGGATCCATCTCAATAGGAAGATTAAAGTGAGTGCTTTTAATAACTGACAAAGATGTGACGCTATTCCTTGTATCTATTAAAAAATCTCACTCACTCCAGAAAAAATCATAAACAAATGGTCCAACAGTTATGAATGAAATTTACCTGTACATTAATCAGCACACCAACATTTGACTGATTCTTCGCAAATTTAAGGAAATCGAATAGAGTCATGAACTGTCCTGCATTTGCATATGCAGGATTACGAGGCATACCATAATCAGATGCAAAAGGGGAAAAAATCTGTGCTGCAATGGACCAAGAAACATATTAAGTGATGATTCCACTTTGGGGACAAGATTGCTACTCCATCCAACACAATATAATCAGGAAATGGTATTTAATCAGAGGAAATGCGTTATTCGAAAGTATCATCATACTAATTAATTACAATACTATCATGAAAAAGCCATGAGCATTTTAGAGAATTGAAAGACATTTGTAATTTACTAATTGCCTCGGCATGTACATAAATGTTTCGCAACATTTCTGATTGACACTACAACTGCACGTCTCACCAGAAAATACAAGAATTGGAAATGGAACAAAGATTTTGAAAAAGGATGTGCCAACAATATTTCCGCAGGGTCTTTGCGGAAATGAAATAGACCATTTAAAAATTTTATCACCGTACTTTTTCCAAGCAGTTGATTCAACTTTCAACTACAAGATACATACTTGTCTCTGAAATCATATCATTAGAGGCAAAACACCAAGCATTGACCAAGGAATCAATCTTACACATATGGATGTATCATGTATCCTAAGTCACAGGAAATGCCAAATTTCATCCATAAAGTTTGAATTTCTGTGAATTTTCACCCTTTCCGAACTTCATCTGAATTTTATGATATTTAATATAGTATTGTTATTTATAACAATAGTATTTTATTATTATAATATTGAGTTATATAGTTTAATTATTTGGCAATGTCAAATTATTTTGACAACTTTGTGGATATATTACTCATATTTACAAATAAATACATTTATATAAGTTAAATTTAATGTCGATTTTTTTCCAATCGAATTTCATCCGAATTTTATGATCGACGAACTCGAATTCAAATTCGAACCTTGTGACTTAGCATGTATGTGAGTTCAAGAGTGACACAAGAGCATGACTCCTGTCTTCATTTTGGTAATTGTTGGAAGAAAATCAAAACAATGTTTCCTTTTAGAAGTTACTATTATTACTAGTATCAGGGTAATGCATGTTACTATTTTCTTTTCAAGCATTTAAGCAAAAAACATACATAATGTGTGTAGTAAGAAATGCAATTAGGCTCTTCTATTGAAGAAGTGATATGTTGGAAAGTTTTGAGACTTTTGTCATTAATAGCAATCATGATAAAGGTGGAAGCCACAAGAATACAAAGGATATCTAGGACACTGGATACAAAAGCACACTATAGCAGACAGCAGTGATGAAATAAAGAAAAGTTTAGATGACAGCAGCAATCAAAAAGAAAGGTCTGTTAATATCTAGCAGACAGCATATGACAATTCAACAAATTGCCTTAATTAGCAGTAGCAGCAGCGACTATATTAACAGCAGCTTCTTTATGTTAGAACAACGATGACCAAAAACAGCTATTTTATATGGGACTAGCTAATCTCCCAACAAATTGTCCGTGTATGCATGTTATAAGACATGCTAACATATCATACCATTCCATACCAAATATGATAACGGGCAAGACGGTAACAGAAGTTTTGATTTGTATCATTATTTTAAAAATCCATTATCCAACCCAATTTTAACATAATCTTAAATCCCACCCAAAATTTTAAATCAATATCATTGTTTTCTTTTACTTTTGATGAACAAAAATTAGAAATGGAGCGGTCAGCAGAGTGGGATAGAAAATCTTCATAGGAGAGATTGTATGAGTATCTCTGCAATTTCATTGATTTTATTTATTTGATTAGATCTGTTTCGATCTCTCTATGTAATTTATTGAATGTGTATTTTCATTTTGGGCGAATGCATTCCAATGAAAAACAAACTGGTTTTGATTGTCAGATCTTAGCTGAGAATAGGCTCTTTCCAAGAGGGGATCGTAGATCTGTGTTAAGACAACTTAGAGCTGCGACCATTTCACCCAGATGCTCCAATAGGATGGGCTTGAGAAGACGGTTGGCTGCATGATTGGGATCCAATGCCATGGCTTTGAAAACCTCCAATGTTGTCTCTTTGGATCTGGCTTTCTGTTAGTGATTTGTGTACCGTGGATCCTCTACTTTCCTATCATTATTATGTTCTTGACACAGAATGGGCAATTGTGATAAGTCTGGATTCATTGTGCACGAAGAGTTCTTCTATTAAATATTTTGAAAAAAGATTGTAAGAAAATGTTTGGAAATTTTGGTATCCATTAAAGAGATAAATAGGAAGAGGACTGATGCATTTATAATCTTTTTTCTAGAGATGCACAGTCAATATTTCTTTTATGATCTGCCACTTTCTACTTCTTTAGTATTTGTTTTTGAATTTCTGCAAAACAAATTCATAAGAAAATTTATATATTCGGCCTTGCTTGTGGTTCAAAGATATTTTAAAGGAAATATGGTTATTGATGATTGAAAAATAGA
The DNA here is from genome assembly GCA_028749045.1 of Cupressus sempervirens. NCBI lineage: Eukaryota > Viridiplantae > Streptophyta > Pinopsida > Cupressales > Cupressaceae > Cupressus > Cupressus sempervirens. The sequence goes on from CM053792.1 coordinate 265,348,052, forward strand.
GTTTGTCTCTTTTTTTCATCTATGTTTTATTAACAGACTATTATGATAGCTTTTTAAAAACAAATTAATCTCACCTATCTTTCATTGAATTTATAAAGATTTTTTATTTTATTGTAGGTTACAAAGAAGTGAAGGCCAGAAAAATATATATGGTTTTTTCTCTTTAGCTCAAAAGGAATGCACAAAATTCTAAGAAAGCCAATAATAAAAGCATAAGATCTTGTCAAGAAATTACTGAGTGTGGATTTAAACTAACTTATGCAGTTGACATCAAAATTAACCCATATGGAAAATCTCTATGCTAACAATTTGCTTATAAAATGAATCTGTTGAGTTTGTTATGCATTCAACCAATTTATGTCATTTTAATCGAGTTCAAAACGATTAGGGTTCAATTTTAATGAATACAGTCATTTGATGTTTTTTATGATAAAGATTCTAAATTAAAAGGGATGTTTAAAAAATTAAGACGACTCTTTTGGTTGGAGGGAAATTATGTTTCTACCGTAGATTATTTTAACACGATTTTTATCTATCTTATTTTATTAACAAATTGGAACTATGTTTTACAAGCTTCTTTGCATTCTTTATTAGATTTTTGACATTTTACTCCATTTATTTAAAATATATTTGTGAGAAGTTATGTGATGTCAATGACAAATCCAATATAATGTTAAATCAATATTCTTCTTTTCTGAATACAATGAACTTGCCTATCTCTTATTCTTTACAAATAATTTCAAAATTTTTTGTTTTAAATTTTTTAAAATAAATAAGATTCTTTCAAATTTGTGTATGATTGAACATGTTAAATGTTTATTATTTAAAATAATAATAATACATTAAGAATACTTATTTAAATAAATGTATATCAAGGTTTTTTCTATATACAACATGTGAAAACATATTAGCATAATGAATACCTCATATCACAATACTAATATGAAGAAAAACTAACATATTTTTGGCCATATACAATTGTGCAGTTTTGGGAATTCTTGGGTGCAGGAAAACATTGTACAGTTTTGTGCGTCGAAGGAGCTACATCGAATGAGTCAAATATCAAATGAATTCTTTCTGCTCATTCGACATTCGTAGGTCAAAAACTGTGGTGCATTTTTGTGCCTATGCAGGATCGCAGGACTGTTTGAAGCGAAGGGACTCCTTGTTGCGATGTTGTGTAGTTTCGTGCATCGAAGGAGCTAAATCAAATGAGTCAAATATCAAATGAATATCTTCCTCCATCGAATGAGTCAAATATTGAATGAATATCTTCCTGCTCATTCGGCATTCGCAGGTCAAAAACTATGGTGCATTTTTGTGCCTACACAAGATCGCGGGATTGTTTGAAGCGAAGGGGCTCCTTTTGGCGATCTCGCGATGTGCTGCAGTTTCGTGCATCGAAGGAGCTACATCGAATGAGTCAAATATCGAATAAATATCTTTCTGCTATTCGACATTCGCAAGTCGAAAACTATGGTGCATTTTTGTGCCTGCGCAAGATTGCAGGATTGTTTGAAGCGAAGGGACTCCTTGTTGCGATCTCCCGATGTTGTGCAGTTTCGTTCATGGAAGAAACTTCATCGAATGAGTTGGCCTATCGAAGGAATAGTTTTTTGCTCATTCGACACCGGGAAGTTGCGATCTTGAGATGTCGCAATCTTGCGCCACGTGACATTACAGGGTCATTTTCTACAGGATGTTTTTAATTTTCGAACTTAATTTGCAAGTTGTTTCACACAAGCATGTCAAATGAGCAATACAATCTTCCTACAAAAAGCCAAACTCCATTGATGTCAAAAAAAAATACTATGTTTTCGAGCGCCTAAGAACAATTTCGACCTACGATCATGTCAAACGAACAATAAGATCTTCATACAATAAACCACTCCTTCAATGTTGAAACACACAATTTAGGATAATAATTTTAAAATGAGGAAATAATAATAATTTAAAATAATAGTAATTGAAAAAAATTAATAATAAAATAATTATAAAAGAAGGATTGTCTTTTAAAACTAAATATGCATTTCATGTGTGATGAATTTCCATCAATCAAACCGTATAGAATGAAGTCAGGTATACTTTCCCTAACAAAGTAATCTCCATTTATTCCATTTGTTATGTCAAAGATGGATGGTATGTATGCATAATGCTAGTTGTTTAGCTCGGATGGACGATTCGTCGAGAGGATAGCTATGTCCATTTTATATAGCAAACCACTTTTTGTGTCACAATTTTCTCTATGGCCGACCTCATAAAATGGCTAACTAGCTAAAGACTATAAGTGGCTGACTAACTTTTCTCTATGGCCAACCTCATAAAATGGCTGACTAGCTTAAGACTATAAGTGGCTGACTAACTCTTTAATTATCATTACAGAAATAAAGGTACAATCCTACAAGTCTAGCCAAATTACTAAGATTAGTCACCACTTTTTGAAAAACAAATAAAAACTTGTTAAGGGCCACCTCATTTAAAAGTTGTGATCTCCTTAATAAAGCATGACTTCATAATACACATTTGTAAAGGGCAGCAATCAAGATAAAGACCTATCGTTTAATCTTCTGAAGAGATATGATCTGATTTGAGGGGAATTTCTAGAAGACATGTCTCTTCTTTATAAAAGGGTGTGATATTTAGAAATAAAAGATATATATAAACACAGAGAGAGAGAGAGAGTTTGGAGTTTAAGGACTACGTGTGTTGTGAGTGAATAAAGAAAAAGGTTAATCAGGTAAGCACAACTCTTGATGGGTATTTTATGGCCACACCAACACAGAATAAAGTGTCAAAGACATGTTATCCTCTATTGAAAAAAACCACCACATATGCTAAGATTGCACAAAAGACCATAGAGGTGACTCTAAGGTTACAACTATGAACTTGCAATTTTAGCATGGATGCGCCCGTTTGGCTTTTATGTATGTTGGTTATGCAAAGGGACTTATGCTAATTCACTTAGACTTGTTAATTTTACTTATGATGATACACTAATATGAGCACATCAACTACTCCTAACTTCTATTTGAAACAAAGTGCAAATAGGATGATGGCTTAGAAATCTATGCCACTTCTAAATCTACTCTTACTAATGGAAGATAGTGTTGAAGTTTTGGTGATACCAAACCAGTCCTAGCTTCACCTAATCAACTATGCTAAGGAAGGTGCAATCTTCAATGGATTCAAGTATAATTTTCAGATTACATATGCTCGTCACATCCATAATTATGCAATTCAATGATGACCAAGTAATTGAAGAAGTGCTTGCAATGTGGCCCAAACTAACCTTGTACTGTTGTTTGCAATCAACAAACACCAATAGGTACTAGTTTCACCATACTTTCAACAACCAGAAGATCTTTCATCATCTAATTAATATTCAACTACTTTGCTTAAACTTTTTGCAGTCTTACTCAACTTAAGCCAATTTAAACTAAATGAGGAATGTAGAAAACCATGCAATACTCCAAAAGTCACAAGTATTCACCATGAAAAGACAACAATGAATAAGGAGCAATTCTGATAGTATATTAGCAACAATTTCTTCAACAAAACTCTCTTGCAAATAAGAGGAGCAAGCCTTGTATATGGAACTCAAGTACAATGAACAACCCAAATTGATTTGAGATCAATGGCCCAAATCATCTTGTTGTCCTACATTTTGTCACCAAAAAATGTTGGTAACAGCACCAAACTTTTCCAAGCTAGTTTCGCATTTCTCTAAGCTTGAATTTGATATTTAATTGTTTAATATAAATCGATTGATCCATTTTAATTCAACTATCAAATTGTTTTATTGAAGGCCTTCATCAAGACTTTTCCGTTTTGCTTTATGTCGAGCCTTTACTTGATTTTTGAAGCCTTCACAATCCATTTTTTGCTTTTGAGTTTGCGTTTGCTTCTTTTTAGTCGTTTGCTTTTGCTCATGTCATGCCTTTCAATTTCCCCTTCGATTCGGTCTAACCTAGAAGTCAATCGGAGTTGTCAGTCAAGAGATATGGTCATTTTAGTGCCCAAAAAGTGGACCTTTTTGATACAACAACACGAATTAAAAATATGATGTTATATTTTCAATTTGTCATTCACTTTTTCAAAAATATAATATCTTACTCACTTTTTGTTATGTTTTTAAGTTACTTTTACTTTAAATTTATAACTTAAAGTGACTATAGTGCACTTTATGTTATAATTTTAAGTTGAATTACTTTTTAAATTACACTTAAAGTAACTATAGAACTATATAGTTACATTTTAAATTTTTTGTTTTAAAATCAAATACTTATTTAAATGTCACTTTAAAATCATGTTTGTGTTATATTGAATAATATGATAAATGAATATTATTTTTTACCCATATTGAGGACATTTTTATAATTTTAAGTGAAATACATGACTTAAAGGCCTCTAAAGTGGACTTTTTATGTGCAATCGCATGTCAAAACCAGAGTAACGAGAATCGCCCAAAAATCACGTGAATCGGCAATTCAGCGATCAAATTCATGGATGGCGATTTTTTTGGAGTCGGAAATCGCCATCGCCGATTTCATCGGGTGAATCGCTTGAATTGCCCAAATCGGCAATTCATCCAAAAAATCGCCCAAATCACCTGATAAAATCACCAAGAAATCGCCCGCGGCCAGTAAAGTATGGACTTGTAAAATTTTAAAAAATCACTTGTTTTTTTTTACTTTCTTTTTGACCTATTCTCTTTGTTATAACCCTAAAGGGCCTTCTATTTGTTTAACATGAGTAGAAGAGAGGAAGAGAAAAGAAAAGCCATAGGTTTCTAACCGGCAAGAAGGAAGAGCACAAAAGAGATCAACAATCCATTTGGGGAGGCCATCAATTGCATTGGGAGCATTAAGAAACCAATCTCAACACTCCTCAACTCATTTGCAAGAGGTAAGTGCTCATTTTTTTTTTTGCATGTTAGTGTATTATGCATTTTTTGTTAAATTTTTAGTGTATTATGCATTTTTTGTTAAATTTTTATAGTTTTCAAGATTTTTAGTTTAGATCTTGAATGTTCTTTATTTTTACTAAGTTGCAAACTAGGGTTTGTTGTTTTGTAGCTTTTATTAGCTTCAAACTTTGATATTTTACATTAAAAAATTTATTGCAGCAGCCTTTGCTTTCATTTTTCGCAAATTCGCAATGGGTAGAAAAGATGAATGTTGGAAATATAACGAAGAGTTTCCTGGAAGAACCAAATATCAAACAAAATGTATTTTTTGTAAAGAAAAAATAACTTTTGGGGGTATTTATAGATTGAAATACCACATTGCTACTATACCTGGACACGATGTTACAATTTGCACTCACCAAACTCCTGAGGCAAAACGCACTTGCTTAATGGTATTAGAAAAAATTGAAAAAGACAACGCCAATAGGAAAATGCAACTTGAAGGGTTAAGGGGTATTGGCTCCCATGTTCCCGCATCCACATCTGCATCTGCATCAGCTTCCGCATCCGTAGGTTGTGTTGGAGAGGGTTCTTCTAAGCCTCCTTTTTATCCTAGTTCTTCTACTCGTGCTAGTGCTAGTGCTAGTGCTAGTCAGTCACATACTGAGACAGAGTCCCACACCAACCTATTGCAACCTAGAGTGCGGAAAAACAGAATGGATAGTTACTTTGTGCCCCGCACTACTCCTGGTTCCCAACCCACGCTTGAGGGCATGGGTTTGAACAAGGAGATTCATGATGCTGCCAGAAAGGAGATATGCAAATTTTGGTACTTTTGAAACATTCCATTTATTGCAGCCAGGTAATTGATTCTTTTTTCTTTGTTTTCTTTAAAGTTAAAATTAAAAGTAAAAGTAAAACTTTAATTATATCTACTTGTTTTATAATTTGAGTCTTTGACATCTAAATTTTTATTTGTGATAGGGCTCCTTATTGGCAGAACATGATAGATGCGGTTGCTATTTGTAGTCCGGGGTTTAAAACCCCAACTGAGGCTGAGTTGAGCAAATACCTCTTGGATGAGATGGTAGAGGACATGAGGGTTGAGCTCGAGGAGAACCGAAAGGAGTGGATTACAAAGGGTTGCACCATCATGGCTGATGGTTGGACAGATAGGAGGAATAGAACACTCCACAATTTTCTTGTATCCTGTGGAGGTGATTGATCATTCTACTTTCCTACATACATAATTGTAAATTTTGATTTGTTGAATGCTAATTTGTTGATGATCTATTTAATATTCTAATTTGTTGTTTTGTTACTTGTAGGATATACCATGTTCATTAAATCCATCGATGCTTCCGCACATTTAAAAAATGCCACATACTTATGTGAGGCTATTGAGGAAGTCATAGCAGAGGTGGGAGAACAAAATGTGATCCAAGTGGTGACGGATAATGCAGCAAGTTATGTTGCTGCAAGTAAACTTCTAACTTTTCAAGTTTTGAAAATAAATTTATTTGAATTTTGAAATTTGAATTTCTAATTGACTTAAAATTGTTATAAGTAAACTTTTGATGGAGAGGCACCCCACCATATTTTGGTCCCCTTGTGCGGCACACTGCATTGACCTCATGTTGGAGGAAATTGGCAAACTTGAGTTTGTCAAGTCATGTGTGTAAAGGGCAAAAAACATATGCAAATTTATTTATAATCATTCATTTGTCCTTAGCACAATGAGGAAGTACACAGAAGGCAAGGAGTTAGCTCGCCCAGGTATCACGAGGTTTGCCTCGAATTTCATCACCTTCCAGTTCTTGTTGACATCAAGGGATGAATTGAGGAGCATGTTTGTTGGGCAGGACTGGATTTCCTCTTCCTATGCGACGACCACTGCAAGGATAGATGTGGCGGATTGCATATTTGATGAGGATGGTTTTTGGAAACCCGCTAGAGAAATCCTGAAGGTAAATTTATTGCAATTTAACATTTAGTATTTTACTTTTACTTTAAGTAATATTATTTTATATTTAAGTTTTGACTCAAATTTTTTGTTTTACTTTATATGTAGGTCACTGAGCCCCTTATAGCTTTGCTACAAACTGCTGATGGGGAGAAGCCCTCTATGGGCTTCATTTATGAGGGCATGGATAGGGCCAAGAAGGCCATCAGAGCCCAATATGCAGGAGTGTAGGAGAGGTATGGCCCTATTTGGGACATCATCGATAGGAGATAGCAGAATCAGCTCCATCGACCCATCCATGCAGCAGCTTACTTTCTGAATCCAACATTTCGTTTCCATCCTGAGTTCAAGGCAGATGCGAAGATTCTCACTGGCTTATACACAATGATTCACAGGTTGAGTAGCGATGAAGATAGCACTACTGCAACTGTTAAGTTAGACCAGTTCAACAATAAAGAGGGGCCACTTTTCTCTCGCAGGATGGCCATAAATGCTCAAACAACACTACAGCCAGGTAAAAATTAAATAATATATTCAATGTTCATGAATCTAGATTCTAAACTTAAAATTGATTATGTAATTTTAGAGTTAACTTGTAATTTGTAAATGAGACTAATTGTTTCTATTTTCCCTTATTGCAGATAGATGGTGGCAAATGTCCAAAATTTCAAAAAATTGTCATCCGTATTCTAAATCAGCCAAGCAGCGCTTCTGGATGTGAGCGCAATTGGTCCATGTTCGAGCACATCCATTTGAAGAGGAGAAACAGGTTGACAATGCAGAAGTTGTATGATATTGTCTTTATTCATTACAACCTCCGTCTTAGGATCAGACAAATTTTGGGCACTGACTCCTCTCTGATCATTCTGGAGGAGATTGATCCAGAATCAGAGTGGCTCACAGAGGTTGTGGATCCAGTCTTCACTGAGGAAGACCGTGTGTGGGTTAACCAAGTGGATATAGAGGCTGAGGCAACTAGAGCACGTTCTTCAAGCATTGGTAGACGCACACATGCACGCACAGGCACAGGCCCTAGCGACGTTCGTGAGCCCATCTTACATGTGGGAGATATGGCTCGGCAGTCCTCTAGGACCTACATTAGACGCCTTGCTACTAGGCAGATTGGATACTCAAAGGCTAAGGCTGAGGCTACAGCCGAGCTTCAAGATGATGTTGAGGATGATGATGATGACTATAAGTCTGAGGCTTGAGCTGGAGCCTTGTTTTTATATTTTGTTTACAGATATTGATACTGAATCATTGATAGACATGTTTCAAAATTTCATGCATCTTCATCTTAGATTCTTACATACATTTATGATTTGATGTCTTATGGATCGTCTTACATGCATTCTATGATTTAAATCATTATAATCATTTGATTTCTATTTACTTCAGCTAGCCTACAATTTACATTTTAGCTAACATAGTTACGTATGTGATGGATTTTATGTTCCATGTTTATGTATGTTAAGTTTTAACTTCTATTTGATGATGTTATAGTGTGTTTAAGTTATATTCAATAAAGGGTGCTGAAATAAGTTTTAAATTGTTAAAATCTTTAAATTTAAAGCTTTTTTTCAAATTTGCCGATTCATCGCCGATTCATTGCCGATTCACGATTCGATTCGGCCTTGCCGATTCCGATTCTTGTTACTTTGGTCAAAACTATGAAAAGTGGAAACTTTTCATGTTATTACATATAAAACTCACTTTTGACGATACTTTTCATGCCATTACATCAAAAGCTTATGAAAGTGGACCTTTTTGATGCAATGACACGAAAAGTAGAGTTTTTATGCTTAAGCATCAAAAAGGTGAGACATGTTTTAAAATATGTAAGTGACCTCAAAAGGTTCGATTTTGCATAAAGACATGTTTTAAAATATGCAATCACTGTTAAAATGTCCGATTTTGAGAAGGAAATGTGTTCTTGCTCCCCAAGAATTTGATTTTGGCCATAACTCAAGATTTTCTTCATGGATTTGAAAGAAATCTTTTGCATTCAAGGCATTTGTGCTTGGTGATCATTTTGCTTCCATCAAAAATGAGTTTAATGAGCTAAAAAACGTTTTTGGGAGTCCAAATCTAGGGCACATTTTTGGAAAAATCTTCAAAAAAATGCTTTTTTAATACATGTTTTTGCTCCAATCCAAATCGATTTGGCATTTTAAGTGTTTGTCATTGCATTGTGATGCACATTTTCAACTTTAGAAGCTAAAAACGAATTCACTTCATGTCTTTTATGAATCACGTTTTTGCTTAAAATGCCTGGAAAATTGGGATTTTAATCCACTTTTATGCATTTTGAACCCACTTTTTTGCATTTTGATAAATGTATATGCATTTGGGAAGTCGTTTTTGCATTCACAAGTCAAAAATGACTCGAAAACATGCATTTTTTGGCCACGTTTTTGCAAAAACGGCGCAGATTTTTGAATAAAAAAGTCATCATTTTGTTCGAAAAACTCAAAAAATTGCATTTTCAACCCATACTTTTCATCAAGAGGGATTGTTTTTGAGTTTTAAATGCATGATATTGTCTTTGGGGATCATTTATTTGGCACTTTCATGTCAAATTCGACCATTGAATGTTTATTACATGCAAGTGCAGAAAAAGTCTAAAGGTTGTTTGAAAATTCGGATTTAAGGGAGAATTGGTCTTAAGTCTATAAAACTTGTTATTTTGGCTCTTTCTCCTTCATTTTTGGCACTTAATCTTTATGTAAGTGGACTCTTTCTAACTTGCTCATCAATTCATGCTTATCTTGTTATTTCCATGCATATCATTGCTTGATGATTGTTATTTGTCCATATATATGCCATGAAATGTGCATTTTGCCTTTAAAAAGGATGAAAACTCTCATTTTCACACTTTTGGAATTTCCCCAAACTCCAAATTCGAATTTGCATGTTGAAGTGGCTTTCTTCTTGACATGTTTTGAGTCTTTGGCCAAAGGCATGTGTTTGTTTTTGTGCTTTGTGCTTGCTTGTTGGTTTTCTCCATTTTGGAAGAAATTGCAAGTTCTTTCCCAAGAATTTGAGCACGTTTCACTTCACTCCACTTTCCATTTCCATGTCACAACACTTCATCTCTCACTCAATGAAATGCAATTACATGTTTTTCATCCCATTCGCCATCCACATATGCATGTAATCCCATTTTCCACTTTCGTTTTCACTCATCTCACTCACACGACACGATTGCATCTAAAAGGTCCGATTTTGATTAAAAGACACTTTTTGAAAAGTCAAAAAGATGTCATGTGCATGTTTTCCCATGTACTTTGACCTTACTTTTCCTCAAAGGCATCTATAAAGTTCATTTTCACCTCTCCATATGCATTCGCACCTCCATGAGCAAATACATGCGTCCGCACCTTTCCATGCTTTCCATCTCATCCTTTATCCCTTGTTGCATGTTGCATTTACATGTAATCCATTTTCTATGCAATGATATCTTGAAAGCCCAAGTCACATTTTTTAAATCAGCAATCTCCATTTGCACACATTCCCATGCGCCAAGCACTTTACTTCAAAAAAAAAAAAAAAACGGTAAAGGTGCTAATGGAAAGTTATTCCGAGTGTACATCCAAACATCATCAAGAAGGTTTTCAAAGTGTCAAAGACTCCAATTTGTGCTCATCTACAAAGGAGAATTCACGACAACTTGAGCGAGAAAAGATGGATCAAATCAAGTTTCCACATGACAACGAACAATTCATCAAAGTCAAAGGTTATCAAAAGATGCAAGACCATGGTTATCAAGATGAATGCAGCAATACAAAGTACAAGAACTCCCAATCCTATGATCATCCGGGATTGCATCATCAAGTACAAGGCCCTTCAGAATTGTTTCCTTCTCTTCTGTCTTCTTTCTTCTTATTTTATGTTAGTAGTTGTTTAGAACGCATTACATGGAAAAGTGTAATTACATGTAATGTGAGTTACATGTATGTAAAAGGATATAATGCAAATTGTATGTGCAGTTGCATGTAACCCTTTATTTTCTCCTATAGTTAGACTAGGTCAAAGTTGGTTGAGTTGCTCTCACTTTTTCTCAACTTCTTTGCCTATATAAAGGACTGCCCCCCTCATTGTAAAAATCATCATTATCTTTATGCAAGAGAGCTCTGGAGAAATTGTGCCAGCAAAACTTTGTTTGTGAGCACTATTTTGAGAGAAAGTGAATACAAAGGAGCATTTGAGACTTAACTTTGATTAAGTGAGATTGTTATTTATGTGAATTGTAAGCTTTGTCTATAATTCATTCAAGTTATCTTTGATTTGTACCATCTTTTGTTATTGGTATTGTATCTCGTGAATTAATAGAAAAGAGTTAAAAAACAATTGAAGCCAGAGTTTTGACCAGGAACAATTGTGAAAATCTATAGCTAGAAGCTTTGTTTGTAGCTTGTATTTTCGTCTTAATTCGCAAGATAGTTAGATTGTTCTTACTTTTAGGAGTTTTTGTGCCCTAATTGTAAAGTTTTTTACATATAGAAGTATGACCAGACTTAGAGCCAACCTGGTACATTTTAGCTAGCCTTTGAGTTAGTAAAAGTTTGTCAATATCATTGTTTCTAGCTCTTGATAGAAGTGTAGTTAGAGATTCACCTTGCCCATTATTCGCTCTACGAGTAAGTGGATCCTTTCTTGAAAATTAAGAAGAAAGGATACTAGTAACACCCTGTTTATAAATCTCTCAACTTCTTGCTTACCTTGAGTTGATCCAAGGAACGATGAGAAGGGAGGGCCTTCCCTTTAAGGTAGGAGAGACTCTATCTCACACGTTGTGGCTGGTCATCCTATTTTGCGACTAGATTTTTACCCAAACTGTCGGTTGCAAAATATCCACCCAACACATCCGACAAAGCCCTAATTTGGGTTGTTACAACAACCATTAATAAGCAATAAATGTTGTCTAATCAAAATGAAGCACTTATCTAGGAACCAATAAGAAAGTTCAGTACCTCATAGGCTCATGAAGAAGCTTGTTTCCCTTATCCTTTTCTTTAGTTGCAAATTGAATGAACCTAGACATGATATTGTCGAGCTCCTCCATAGGTACACTTGACATATCCTGGACCTTCCATTTAGCAACCTCAAAGTCAATTGTATATGTGGCAAGAGTCTTTTCCCATTCAAATGCATAATATCTACATGTAGTCATGAAAGTTTTGAATGATGAAGCACCTTTCAACTGTTTCCTCCTAATGGTATTGGTGGCTTTGAAGTAGATGGCCTTAAATCTTTTCTTTCAATATTTCTACATTCATTTTTCCCTCTTTGAATTCATTAAACCTGAAGGCTTCCTTTACCGTATCGGAGATTTCATCTTAGATCCCTTTGATTGCATCCTTTAGCCATTTAAAGGCACACTTCACTTTTTCAAGCGTATCTTGCTTCAAAGCTAATCCACAATACCATCCCTAAGATCAATCACCTCATTTACTATTATCACCTTCCCTTTTCCAACATATGACGTGACATCTTTCAATACTTGCAATCTTGGGATAGTCTTCTCCATGATCAAGGAAACTCTCCATATTATGTGCAAAGCTTGGATTCTATTCCAAACAAAAATCGACATTTCATAAATCTCCATGAACTCCTTAATGAAATAGTTCCATGATCATGCCTTTATCTCTTAAGTCATTGTTTTCATCATCTCAATATTATCAATTGACTCTGTTGGAAGCATTATGCGAATAGCAAACACCACATTGTTTTGTTGTATCGGATTCGTAAAGTGTTGGATGTAGTCTTTCAATCATCTAGCCTCTTCCTTGCATTGCTTCTTCTCGTCAACTTCATTGCTCAATCTTTCTTCTAGGACTCAGATCCACAAGCATCCTCAATTACTTGCTTTTGTGTAGCCATTCTCAAGTTAGCTACAATCTCATAGTACTATGAGAGGATATCTTCCTTCAACTTTCAACATTTGGGATGCCAATCTCAACACTCCGAGCACATGAACTATCTCCTCTGATTTTTGAAAACTTCTTTGTCGACTTTTTCTCCTTTCCTTAAAGATTTTCAATGTTCTCAATTGATTGTTTCTTCATAACTTCCTCTTTCTTCAACATTTCTCATAACCATGCACACGCAATACACTCTCCAATAAGTCATTGTTTTCATCATCTCAATATTATCAATTGACTCTGTTGGAAGCATTATGCGAATAGCAAACACCACATTGTTTTGTTGTATCAGATTCGTGAAGTGTTGGATGTAGTCTTTCAATCATCTAGCCTCTTCCTTGCATTGCTTCTTCTCATCAACTTCATTGCTCAATCTTTCTTCTAGGACTCAAATCCACAAGCATCCTCAATTTCTTGCTTTTGTGTAGCCATTCTCAAGTTAGCTACAATCTCATAGTACTGTTCAACATTTGGGATGCCAATCTTAACACTCCGAGCACATGAACTATCTCCTCTGATCTTTGAAAACTTCTTTGTCGACTTTTCCTCCTTTCCTTAAAGATTTTCAATGTTCTCAATTGATTGTTTATTCATAACTTCCTCTTTCTTCAACATTTCTCATAACCATGCACATGCAATACATGTAATGTCCCCCACTTAGCCAGTTTGGAGATATGTTGTCGTTAGCCCATTTTTGTATGGTCCCGAGGGCTAACCAGGACTTCCAAAGGGATCTTGAGGTTATTTGGCCTAGTCAAATTTAATTACAGGCCAAACGGAGTTCGTTTGTTGGGTTTTCGGAAAGACTTACTATTTTTACTAGGCCAATAAGGGGATGCAGTGCCTTCAATTTTCAGTGACAGGATGAGATGCGTTTTGTTGGGCTCTTTCTGATGAGCTATTATATGTGGGATTTCGAGTTTATTTGGTATATTATTTTAATGTTTGAAGTTACAACGGTAAAGTGACTATTTAAATTAAATATTATAATGCTTCATAAAGTCACTTTATAAAAAATCAAGAGTCCCCCTTTTGAGTACATACATGGACTTTGTAAAAAGAAAAAAAGAAGCAATATTAAAACTCATGTATTATCCCACATTGGCAAGACGGAAGCGTGGAGCAAGTGAGGAAGGGATTAAAAGAAAGAGGACAGCTCTCATTTAGGCATCCTTGGAAATATCAAATAAATTGGAAAATTTGTTGGAGATTATGTCTCAATAGTTTGAAGGACGAAATCCCTTCAAGCTGAAAATCTTGACGCCATTGAAAGATATGGTCTTGAGATTCAAAAGGGTAGTAGTCTGAAAAAGCAGATACGAAAAAGCAGTCCGAAAAAGCAGAACCAAAAAAATAGGCCGAAAAAGCAGTCCGAAAAAAGCGGAACCGAAAAAGCAAGCTGAAAAAGCGGGTGTGAAAAAGCAGTTCGAAAAAAGCGAAGTAGAAGGGGCAGCATAGGAGAAAATTATTACAGCCATCTACAACCAGGTTCTTTGTTATGTATTGTTTTTTTAGGGTGTTATAAGCTTTCAGCTATAAGTGTGCATTATACCAGCATTATCATTTTGTAATCCATGTAAATGCCAAAGTCTTGGCCATATTTCATGAGCATTGTAATTTTCATTGCAATTAAGAAGATAATAGTTGCTGGTGCCATTTAAGCAATTTAATATCATTATTTATCAGCTAGTTAGTTTGCATACCAACTGTTTGTAAAAATGCCAGTTGGCTATAGGTGTTCATTTCTCATGCTTAGATCATATATATGCACTGAATATTGTCAAAATTAGTAGCACACTCATGTTAGGTCATTGTGTAGTCCATTGTAGTCTTCTAGCACAAGATTTTCATTGATGCAAATTGAAGAAAAAGTCATTTGAAGCTAGCTGAAATACTATATCAGTCATACGTCCCTTGCATGTGAATTGTTTGATGAAATTCCTTGAGTTTTTCATCAGCATTTTCTTGAGGGCAGATTAGAGGTGGGTTATTACAATACACTCTCCCAATTCATTGTTTGGTTCTCCTTCTTCTTGATCTTTATCTCCTTGATTACACCATCTTGATTTTCTCTTTCTTTTGGTGTCACAGTCATGTTCTTATTCAAGTTTCCATCTAGGAAACCCATTTAACCTTCTTCAAGAATATCATCAATATTGATCACATTATCATGCTTGTCCAAAAGACCTTCTCTCCTTTGTGGAGGAGAATCCTCTTCTTGCTCTTGTTGATCCAATGGAGAATAGTCGAAACTTGGACTTATACTAGCTTCTGGTTCTATCACAACTTCTCGAGGTGCTTCCTTAGTTTTGGTGGGTGTGATATTGTCTTGTGTTGAAGAAGCATTACCTTTCAATTGAGTGACGCTTGATTTTTGCTTCTTGGGTGGTGATCCTTGAATTTATGTCTCCTTCATTTTTATGCCTTCAATTTGTGAAGCTTTGTCTCTTTTTTCCTTTCTTGCTACTCTTGCCTTCTTGCTTATCGTTGACTTCGTGTGGCTATTCAAGTGATTCTTCCTCAAGCTCTTCCACATCCTATATCGATTCACAAGTCCATCGGATTCCTCTCTTCCTCAAATTTTACATTTTTTTATTCAACCATTCTTAAGTGAAGAGTGTGATTGGTTCATTAAAGTCTTCAAATCAATTCATGATCTTTGAACCAATCAATGGGTTCTAACTCTTGACTATTTTTTGTCATAAAATCTTTTTTAATAAAGTTGTCAGCATCCTTTTACTGATCAAAAACCTGAGCAGCTGATCACTTTTACTTCTAATCATCTCCGTGGTTAATCTTGACAACATTCTTTTTGATAAGTAGGAGATAATTTCCACAGCAAGTCAAATTGTGATATTGCTATCAGGATTTAACTGTGTGATTTTGAGTCAAACTCATTGACCTACGTTTCATGAGTAGTGATTCAACATGAATCCATCTCTCATGAGAATAAATGGAACACTTAGCACTCATTGGATCTAGGTGATGCTCACAGGGGTGAAGCACCAAGGCTTCCCAGGAGGTCACCCATCCCAGTACTACTCCAGCCTAAGCACGCTTAACATTTTTTTTCTCGCCTCGAAATTGTTAGCAACATCTGTCCAATTTTCTTCTAAGTGTTGTTTGTTTCCATAAGCCTTCCTAGTCTACTTACATGAATCAAAATTCCTCCTCGCACGATAGGAACCCAATGCATAATGATCAAATTATTTCTTCATTGCTCAACTACTTGAAGTGATGGACAAGTTTCCATTGAATTCCCAAGATGAACTAGAAACATAACCCCATGCTTTTGTTTATGCTTCTGATTTTATCATATGTGAGAAATTGTCTTGAAACTTCCATCACCAATAGTTTGTTTGTTGAATATATCGGAAGCCTTTTGGGACACAATGAATTTCTTAACACTCTTATAAATTTAGAAACTAAATATACCATGAGCCATACTTCTTTATCAATTTCTTAGTTTCATCAAATAGTCTCTTGTGAGGGTCTTCTTGCAATGGCCTAACAAAGCGAATGCCAAATGTTATCGTTGGATATTTTAAAAACTGCCCTTTCTTGATAAGAACTTCCCCCTAAATTGAGATTGAAATATGACTCCTTTAACTAGTTCGCCCTTTGAAATTTGCTCTTCTTTTAAGTACTTAAGTCGAATGGTTTTGGTGGTGAAATGAATTTCACCACCTCTCCTTCATAGGCATTTTAGGCCAAAAGGTACAACTCTTAACTCGACTGACCTAGTTAGGAATAAAATGGAGATTTTAAACTCTAATTCCCTCCATCCTCCAAACGTTTCAATTTGATGTGAATTTAATTTCAATTTTAATTAGTTTTTCTCCTCTTAGGCTAACTTGACTTAGCAATTTTATCAATTTGGGAGTCAAAAACATCTCTATAGTCGAATTGTACAAGCTTTAATGTTAGGCAGGTTTTTGACATGGGTTACAACTTAAAATTCCAACACTTGTTCGGATTCTCCCTTTCTGCTGGAACTTGTGTTCCAACACTTGGTCGGATTCCAACCATGTGTTAGAACTCTTCCTTTTCCACAATTTGGCATTAAGTTACCCAACGAAAACTTCTTGTTTGCCCTCCATGATTTTGTTCTCCTCTTTTGAGCTCAATCTGATGCTCCTTGATCTGATTTTTGTTGAGCGTTGATTGAATTTCAAAGGCCTGATCTTAATCTCACTTCAATTTGAAATCTGATTGTCAAACTCCAAGAAAGCTTCACTTGAATTTCCTGCTCACAAACTTAGTTTTGATTTCTCATCATCTTGGAAATTGAATTTCGTCTCCATGAGAGATTGGACCTCTTTGAGCAGCCCCTAGTCTTGGGCAGAATCAAGACATGGTTGAAATTGCCGTCATGTTTGAAGTCAGGTATGAGAAGGCTGGAATTTGAATTCCAAGGGGAGGTTGGAATCTGATCTTCCCTTGGAAATCCAGTTACAAGGGGTGATCAGAGTCCGACAACCTCTTAAAACATTTTGAAGGCTGCCAACAAATGTTAAGTGTTGGGGTCTCTTCCTTCTGAAACTGGAATTCCCCTCCTTTTCTTGTCCAAACTTCCCCATTATCATCTTTTTCTCTGATTTCAGTCATGTTTGTGTCAGATCTGAATGTTGAGATCTTATTTCTCATGCTTCAATGCTCAGATTTCATCCATTTTGCCATCTTGATTTCACAATCCTTGGATTCAAGCCCTCTCTTTCTTCACCAGAGTTCAACTTGAATTCCGAATCAGATTTTCTTCTCTTTTAATTTTAAAGATTAGAATTTGTACTTCAAATCAATCCTTAGAAATCCTTCCTATCAAACCTTCAACTAAGGCTTACTTCCATTCTTCGAACTCTCAAGTATTGTATGCCTTATTAGCAACTCCACTCTCTCTGTGGTTCAACTCTCCATTTGACAAGACTTGCACCTAGAGTTGTTCAAATATAGCCTGCTGACTCGAGGATTGACACCGAAGGTCAACTAAGAAAACTACCCTGCCATGAAGCAAAAGAAAGGATTCCCATTTGCAATGGGGTGATGGTGTGAAATGGTCACAACACCAATTTGAGAAGAAAATAGATTCAAGCGGCAGATTCTATATGAAGCAACTGTAATCTTCTTGAAATAAATTCAAGATTACATTATAAGCAACTTGTAAAAAACCATACGGCAGATTTGTGAAAAATAATATAGCAGACTTTAATCAGATTCAAGGAGTACGCAAAAAGATCTTGAAGAGGTGATTGTAATCCCTTTGTGGCAGATTTGTTTGACTATTATTGCAGATATGGAAGAAAGTTTTAACTCATGTTATTAATTCTTGTTCCAAAATGAATGAGGGATTGACACCTCCAGTGAGTTGGCACTCCCAAATTGGATGAGGGATTGGTGCCTCTAAAACTGTAAAGAGATTGTTATTTATATAAAGCAAACATACTGCCGCAATATTCTCCCTTTTAGGGTTTGCAGAGAAAAATTGTGTTCTTGTATTCTTTGCATTTGGATAGTTCTCAAAAGTTAAGTTGCATTTTGAAAATGTGATTATGTGATTGTATACTGATTCACCAACCACCCCCACCCGCCCCCCCCTCCAAACAGGGTTGCAAACAATATAATTATGTAAGCAAACAAAGTAAGGTATATGTTGCATATTTGTTTGCATGTACTTGATTTAGAGCCTCATTCGTGTTGTTGAATTGATTGAAGATCTTAGGCTTGTAAAAGGGCTATTTCAGGGCTTATAATAGGTTCAATTTCGACACACAAAATAGTTATTTATCTTAGCCTAATCCATACCAATAATTAATTACTTAAAACAATTAAGTGCGTAACATAAATTTGAAGCCTTCATAACTACAATTCTAGAACACCGTAAGTTGAGAAATTCTACAAGCTTGTAAATACTATATTGGGATCAATATCTGTGCCAAAATGTTGCATTTGGATGTTTCTAATCATGAGTCTTTCTTATCCTAGCATCTTAAGACAAATTTCGAGGATATGATAGAAAGTTGTATGGACTTTCTCCACCGACTGCAAGAAATTATCTCCAAATAGCAAATCTCAAATCATATGACTCTTTTATACAGACAATAGTAAATGTGAGCCTAGATCCCTGAGCAATGAACTTCTATTTATCATGAAACTTAAGAAGAAATGAAAGGAAGAAAATAAAGTTAATATTACAATGACCAAGAGAAAGTCAATAAGACCGAGACAGAGACAGAGAGAAGATATAGTCACAAAAATATTTTAATAACCTTTGAGTCCTGATCCATGTTACCTCAAGTTGATGAGGCCCAGGGAAGATTTCCTTAAAATAAAAGCAACTTCCAAAGCTAGTAAAGTTACTACCAATGGAGCTATACTCTTATCACTGAAAAGTATACACTAACCCCTAGATAAAATTATTACCAAAAAGTGTACATAGAAAGCACTATCAAAATACATCATAATGTTCCCATTCTTTGTAAGCATAAGAGTTCAAGGGATTACCCTATTCTTTTGACCCTCGTAGGCTAGTATGGTGCATTAGAGGGTCCAGTTTGGGATTTTTGGAGCTCTTTAGGCTGCCGTTGTAAGTGTATATTTCACCAAATTTTTATTTGTTCTGAGGCATTGATATTCAGAGGTTTCTAGTTCCATTTTGAGGGACGCAATATTTATAGTAAGTCATCCAAATTGATAGTGGGAGCAATGGGTTAGCCAGCGATGAAGTCAGAATCATTCAATAATGGTTATTTTAAGGGAATATTATATTGACTTCATGTGACTTTATAATTGACGGGGATTTAATATCATAAAGTCAAAGTATAAAGTGAGAACATTTAATGACTATAATATGAGGAATAATATTGAGCACCAATTTTAATGGAGATGATATAAAGTTACTTAAAATGTGGAGATGATATAAAGTTATTTAAAACGTCTAAAAGTGGACTTCAAAGTGGTTTAAATGTTACTGAGGAGTCTGAGGTTATAAAAGGACTCAAAAAATCAAATGTTTTTCATTGTGAATGTTATTTGACTTATGTTTTTTGAGGTAAAAGATGAGTGTAGAAATACACAAAGGTTTCAATCCATTTTCTACAGTGAAGAATGGAACTATTCATTGTCTACGCAATTTTGAGCTTGTGGGAGACCAACTGAATCATTTGCCATAGTGTGGGCTTCATTCAGGAGTCCATTTCGAACTTACAGGGGAAGAACCAACATGGGGTTTGAAGGATTGGAAGGTATATCTACAGCATACAACAAGATTCACATTGGCTGCGGTTATACTTCAGGAAATCTAGTAATTAATTGGTATATTGCTACAGAAGAGACCTGTTAGATTGGCAGATTATATGCATTGTAGACTGGAGATCATCATTTGCAGCAGGCATTTACATATCAGGTTCTCTAATTTGCTCTCATAAATTCTGGGAGCTGCATGTTATATCTTTGTAACTATTTGGCGTGAGAATTATCAATAAAATACGTCATTATTCTTCTGCCATATTATTTCTAGTTTGCATGCTAAGCGTTTATTAAAATGCCAACGGTGATATAGATGCATATTCATTATCAATCCATTGAAATTCTTGCATTATTATATAGCAGTTTGGTACTTGCATTGAACACATCATTGTAAGCCAAGATTTGCTTGTCATTTCAGTTTGTAAGCAATCTTATTCCATTCTTATACCATTATAGTCGCAAGGAGTTTGAATGTCAAAAGTTGTCCTCTCATAATTAATTCGCATGCCAACTATTTATATTAATGTCTAGCTGTTGTAAGGCATATTTACATTGTGTGGGTCATCTATATGCATTCAACAGACAATTAGATTTGCATTTGCATTCTGGTTCTTTACCTAGACATCTTAGCAACTATTTGAAAGCATTTAAATTACATTTGACATCATGTCAAGCAATCATTATCAAACTGAAACGTTGAAACAGCAAAGAGGTTGAATGGAAAGTGTTTGAAGATATTCCTTGAGCCTCTAATCAGCGTTTTGAGATCAGAATTAGCAAGGGATATTATAAATATACTCTAAGACAAGAATGATCCATTTCATGGAAAAATGCAGCCAAAGTATTACAGAAAATAACAACTAACAGCTACTGTACCTTTCAATTTATTAAGTGCTAAAGGTAAAACAATAGAGCCTAAACTTACGCTTCAATGTTCGAATTTCCTTCCACATCAAATTAAATGTGAAAATGCCTTTGTCCTTCTGAATATCAGAAACTTCTTCCAGATGTGAAGGATAAAATGATGAATCTGATAGCACATTTGTGCTAGAAATTAGATCTGGGGATTCTCTACAAATAGCAACACCATCATTTGTCATTTGTACAGTGCAATCAATATAGTCAACGCCATCTTTAATAGCTGCCTGATAAGCAAGATCTGTACAACCTGGGAAATCCCCACTCGCTCCATGGTTTGATATGATAAGCGGCTTTCCTAAAACCAGCAAGAGGAAGATATAATCAGCATTGAAATATACCTAGTCTCTCTCTTTCCCTCTCTCCAAAGCATCTACAAAACATATGAAAGTGAAAATTAACATTGCACCTGAGATGGATATATTTCTCTTCTTGTGAGCATAGCAAGCTGCATCAGGAAAGAGCATATTTTTTAGATTAAGTATAAAAAGAGATCTCAATTAAAAAAATCATCAACTCTACATGCAATAGGACAGCTTTAGCAAGGCAATCTTATTTAACCATCAGACCTTCAGATTCAGTTACATGATAATTGAGTTGGCTGGGTTCTGCCATCATTGATGAAACCATAAAGAACCTAGCAACAAAATAATTAAGCATAAAAAGAAAGAAACTCAATATTCTACTTTTGTACATGGATAAAGAAAACATTTAAGAGACAATGCCAGAATTGTTTGTCTGTACTTTCTAAAAGTATTGTCCTGTTGATCACCAGACCCTGTGCCCAAAAAAGTCCCTGCACCATTTATATGCTTGATCGTTATGTCAAGGTTTCTCCCAATAAGTACACTGCATGCCCATGCAGTTGTTTCATTTGATGGTGTCACTTGATCATAACAAGCTTGTGCAGGCCTACTACTGGTAAAAGTGCCACCATTAACAACTAACTTGAAAATGCATTCCACTAATTAGCCTATACAGTCTCACATCAGAAAATGTACAGGCAAAGCCAGTGCACATTGACGATTTCATCACCCAAATTTTTAAATTACAAAGATTAAATGATTACAATGTATCAATTTGGTTTTCCTTCCAGTCTGTATTCTTTCTAATTGCAAATATTAAAAAGGCCAGGTTTTTAAATTCCTGATTTACAGGCATTTCTATTGATCGCATCCACTCCGTTAGTTTACAACTTTTGATAATCCATAGGGCTCTGGCTCAATTTTTTTTGGAAAAAATTAATTCTTCACAAATCCAATTAATGAGGTCACTGGAAGAAAGAGAAATAAGAACTCTTATTAATTAACCAGGATCGTCTTCCAATAGGTTCACTGGTGATAGAAAACAAATATTACCTTGCACAACAGCATTTCCAGCTCGCACTGTAACATCATTTGACAACCCACTGCTTGCTAGAAATTTATTTCACAGAGTAAATCTTCCCATATTGAGTGGGTCTATTGAATTGCTTGACAGAAAATGGCTAGTTGAAGACCGAGGTGTAACTAAACAGTAAAGTCAAACTAAACACCTTGAAGAGCATGGTAAGAATTGTAGCATTGAAATGTGCCTCAATAGGATTGAAACTTTGCAATGATTACAAAGATAAATCTTTTGCAAATGTCAGCTGAATGATATAGTAGAAATTGATTACTCACTTTATGATGTGTATGCTCAAATAATGTTGATGGACCTTATAAATCAATCATGACAGAGTAATGAGACGCTTAGACAGTAAAAACAAAATTTAGAGACACATGTTAAACCAAAAGCAGTAATGGACGTTCTTCACAGACTATACCTTTGGACATCTGCTTGCTAGTGACCTGGAGTTTAAAGAGGACCTCCTTTGATATCCTCGAGTCCAAATGCTTCGCTAAAATGGATACCCAGAAAAGGTCCAAAATAGAGCTATCTTTCAGTGGATAAACTAAATGAAATTGTGTGCAATTGATATAAACTACTCACTGGATAGACCAAAGACACATTTCAAAACTTCATAATTTTTATCAACACGTTATAAATGTTAAAATGCAGGCAATGTCTCTTTTCTTACAGATATCCAATGTCAAACAAAATTAGTATCCATCTAGAATAATAAACCCTGATTGGTTTGACCCTAAATCATTCATTAATGATTTAAAGAATGAAAATTTGCACTTCATAAAATTAAATGAACTGATTATAGGCAGACTACTTAGTATGTATCAAAATTCCACAGTACTGCACATTACATAGTTACTTTATTTATTCAAAAGAGAAAAATCAAATATCCTGTCCACATTATGCGCTTATTAAATGAACATATTCTCAACATAATCATAAGGATTCATTCATAAAAAGAACGATATCAATAATTTGGAAAATGGAAGTTCTACCTATTGCCTCTGATGCTGTTACAGAAAAATCTGTTAGCACACCATCTACAGAAAATTCAAGATTGTCCACAAACTGCAAATACTCTTTTACTGGATCATAGCTATAGTTATAGCTCAAACCAAATTCATCAGCTGCAAAATCGGATGCATAAACTTCCAGCCCTTCTTTATGAGCATCTTGCACTAGAGTAGTAGGTGTATTTATATAATTATCACTAAGAGGCCAAATGTACTCCTTGGGAACTAAAATTCCAGAAGCATAGCTCTTCAGCAATGTTAAATTATTCAAGAGGGTGCCATATGCTTTGTTCGTTGATGGTTCAATATCTTCCTTGTCTAGAAACCTCAGTACCAACTTTGACTTGCTCTTCCGGAGTCCTTTTCTAATTCTTCTTAAAAATTCCACTTCTGGGGAAGAAATATATTCAAAGCTAATTCTTTTTGCTGCAGATAGAACGTACTGTATGGTGCTTAAATTGTGCTCCTCATAAAACTTAGAGTACTGTCAAAACCATTAAAAAAAAGTATGAGAACCCACAGAAAAGTAATTTAATCTCAGTTTCATTCACAATGTAGATTTACCTTAAAAGTATTTACAAACTTGGACATAAACTAGAAGGTCAAATTTTCACCACACTACCAAGCTAGTTCAATGTAATTAAAATTGTAATACAATAAAGTGCTCAAAAACCTAAATATCAAGAAATGCATAGTTTAACACCTATTCAAGATGCTAGCTCATTTTAATACAGTCAAAACATGTTAAGAACATAGAGTTATCTAAGAACCAATTGTGGAATATTTTAAAAAACAAACAGATGATCAAGACAAATTTTATTTTCATGGCTGAAAGAAAGTCAGCCTCTAATAAACTGTCAAGTAAAAATCCTCTACAATCTGATTATTCAACAATAGCTTAGCTTGCATGCAAAAAATACCTGTACATTCAACCAGAGAGCAGGTGGACTCAGAACATCCACCCCTTCTACAGGAAGAACTGGTAAATTATCGAATTGAGGAGGACGGGACAAAATTGCTTGTCGAGCTGTATATACAAGTTCAGAACAATAACAAAAGTCATTCGGTGTTCCAATAAGATACAGAAGCGAAATTTATCATCTCACCATTTTTGAAGAGTCATAATAACAAATGTACATAGGAACTGAAACATGTATGTTTGTTCTCTATATGAACCTCTTTTTGCGACACTGAAGTTTAAATTGGTACCACAAGTCAGGTTCTACCCTAAACATATAGTATTAGTCAAAGCACTCTCCATTCTATTAAGTTAGAACAATCATGTACGAGTAATATAAACATAACACTAAATTGTGTATGTCTATACAATTAACAACTAATTACATTCAAGAAAACAACAATGAAAAAACTTTTAAACATTTAGCCTCACCCTACTCTCAGATTCCTTTGCAACCTTAAAAAGTTAAACGATAATGTATAAACAATCACTGGAATTGGTAATGCAATGACGTGTACAGTATTACACTGTAACTTTTAATTTTGAGATTCTAGGGGCTATCATTCTCATGTGATGCTTACACAAGTTGATAACCATTAACTCGACAATCAGTAAAGAGTGCAAATAATTTTCTACCCTTAATATAATCGTTCAATATCTTCTGCAAGCAATCAAATTTTTTAATACTCCTCTCTATAGAAATGTGACCTGTATTTAATCTCAAATCATGCAAACATTATTGGCATGTTATCCGGATTTTTAAAGATTTCTTTGGCATGTGAAACAGCACAGTTGTTACAAAGAGGATTTTGTCTCTTTGATTACAATGTTGCCAGATAAAGCCGGTTATAAATTAAAGACCCAGCCTTCACGCTGTCAAAATAATATGCCATAGTATAAGACAAAAATCAACTTGTTCA
Organism: Cupressus sempervirens; assembly: GCA_028749045.1. Lineage (NCBI taxonomy): Eukaryota > Viridiplantae > Streptophyta > Pinopsida > Cupressales > Cupressaceae > Cupressus > Cupressus sempervirens. The sequence continues at coordinate 265,373,282 of CM053792.1, forward strand.
AGTGAAAAATTGCACTAGAAATGCATCATAGAGGAATGTCGATAAGGTGCAGGAAGTGAACAGAAATTAATCTAACAGCTGATTAATACTTACACGAATTCCAATACATGAAAAATCAGTTTTAACAAGGATGTATTGCTTAAAGCCATTGCATTGATTGTGAGGCCAATAAAGAAAAACAACAGTTCGCTGTGATCTTATGCATCTATTTATAAACTGCCACTAAAACTGTAAACAACACCTGCACTAACTGAATTCAATTGCAATGTCAACGTTATTAGTATTTTACTTAAGATTATAGCGGTTTGGGGACATTCTTATTGATTATAACTAACTTAAAAAATACCCTAAAATGTTATCAAGCAACAAAAGAAGCTAGACAAAAGGAACGAGTAGGAAGGTCTATATTCTAAAGCTTTCACATTCAAATGAATTAAATAAAATGACAATTACACAAAGTATCGTAAAAAATAAATACAACAGATAATTGTGTTATGCCCTAAAATAACCTAAGGGATTTGTAATGGTCACCCCCAGATAAGATATTTCTAATTCTGATTTGTTTGCTAAGGTTGCATTTTTTTTGCTTTTTTCTGAACAATGAAACCATATGACCCAGTTGATTACCTGGAACCTAGTGAAAGAGCAAAGAGTGTCACAATTGCACTCCTTGTTTGAAAATCATTACATAATGGTGTCACCTGCTGAAAAACCATTGTACTTCCTAGAAAAGGAGTTGTATCTAATGTCTAATAGGCCAGGAAATCATCGAGTTTTATACTGTATTGTGTATCCTGTTATATGGTTCAAGGAATTTTGAATAATGGTTAAATCATCCAAACAAGGCACATTCTATGTGATTAATTAAAAATTAACTAAAGGAGACAATGAATCCTGAATATGCTTTCTTAAGATAATATAACTGAGATTCCAATTATAATTCATGTTTGAATGGAAAAACAACAACAGTGCTTGCACCGATGCACTTACATACATTAACAGTTATTATTATATGACTTGACAATAGAAGTAAGCACCCCTAAATTCGTGAATAATGGAATGATCCTTATCCCTATTCACATCCACTACAGAATAAAAATCAACACAATAATAAGATTAAACAGGTAGGAAACATATAGGTAAGGATTTTCATTTCATACCCAAAACTTTGCTCAGAATTTCTTCAGCAGTAAAATCAATGGAAAACCATCCTGTGATATTTTTCCCATTAACTGTGTAAGTATTTTTCCGATCCTTAAATATATCTGCAATATTTGTACTGTTCTCCAGACGTAGATCTGTGCGGCATATGTTTCCATTATCTTGAGTTAATTGTAGATCACAGAAGAATACAACATTGGGAAGGCTATCATTCAATGCCACTTGATATGCAAAAGAAGTGTGATCAGGAAAAAGTCCTGACAGTCCACCACGAGCTATGACTACAGGTTCTTGACCTGCACCATGGAAGAATCTGTTAGCATCCAGAATATAATAATAATAGCTCCTTGCCCTGGCAAGAAAAGACTTTAAAAAAAGAATTTCCAAATTATTATTGTAAACCTGTCCAAACAAGACCATGACCTGGAAATAGTGACTCTTCACCTGATATGGGAAGGAGAATCTCACAAATCTTAAAATCTAAGCAGAGGAAAAAAAAGGTTATATAATTTGAAGCAAATGGTACCATTTCATAATCACTCCAAAAATTTAAAGAGGTTGTATTGTCCTAAAAAAGAGCTCATTACAGGCTTCTTGTACCATTTTGTCTGACAGGATTAATAACTAAAGTTGAAATCTAGTGCATGAAAAATGGAAAATGGTACCATTTCCAATCACTCCAAAAACTTTCAGTGGTTGGATTGTCCTAAAAAAAAGCTCAATACAGACTTCTCCTACCCTTTTTCTGACAGGATTACTAACTAAAATTGAAATATGGTGCATGAAAAAATAAAATGGAAGATTTAGTCACCAGGCTTCTTCTACCATTTTGTCTGACAGGATTACTAACTAAAGTTGAAATGAAATGCATGAAAAATGGAAAATGGTACTATTTCCCACTCACTCCAATAACTTTAAGTAGTTGGATTGTCCTAAAAAGAGCTCAATACAGGCTTCTCCTACCTTTTTGTCTGACAGGATTACTAACTAAAATTGAAATGTAGTGCATGAAAAAGTAAAACAGAAAATTTAGTCCCCATTTGGGATATTCCTAAAATTTGCACTAGAACCTTGGTTTCAATTAATTAAAATAGATATACAATAATTTAACGAATATAACTTTACATTGAAACGCCTTCTTTAAGAAAAATCCTTGTCTAAGTCCTACACACAATATTAGACACTGAAAATGAACATTAAATCATGAGTCATCATACTAATCATTAGTACCCATCATGACATTCATAAATATCATTCGCATTGAAATCCAAATAAGCAATAGCCATTTCAATTCGATTCCTATAATAGTCTGATTAGAAATTTGTTGGAACTGTTACAAACTGCAAACTCAAGATAAGATTCCTTTGTACCATGAGAGCATGGGTAGGTCCTAAACACAATATTAGCCACTAAAAATGAATATTAAATCATTCATCATTATACTAATCATTAGTACCCATCATGACATTCATATATATCATTCGCATTGAAATCCAAATAAGCAATAGCCATTTCAATTCGATTCCTATAATAATTGAATTTGTTATAACTTTTACAAACTGCTAACTCAAGATAAGATTCCCTTGTGTACCATGAGAGCACTGGTAGGGCTTAGGCTGTCCATTATGGGTTGAAACACTAGAAGGGAAACCTCAAACCAAAGAGCATTTATTTGTTCCCTAGCCCACGATATACATTGTGGTTTGGCATAATTGGAGAACCCCCCACACCCAAGGGCACTCATTCGCCCCTTGGACCATTGCGTGTTATAGGATCATAAGCCAATTCAATCCGTCAATTCACCATAGAGGCACTCCATACTGCCTGATCAAGCCTACGAGCACAAATCAACCTCCCATACCATGAGGCTTAACCCCCAATGAGTGACATGATTGATAAGGGTATGAAATCTACCTCCCTCCACCAAGTTGGGGACCACAAATTCACCTTCCCGCTCACGAGTGCTCCATCTCAAGGTGGTGTGCTTCATAGTGGGTATGTCAGGTCTTCGTCTCTCACGAGCTTGAAAGGTGTTTGTCCTCAATTTTGACATCACAAAATTGTGGCAACCCTGCAGAATTTTCTCATGGATTTGTAGGCACATCCTCTTTGTTTTAACGCATTGATGAGGCATCATGAAAACAATTCATATCTCCAAATTGTTCTGTGTGTACTCTTGTCTATGTGATGTTTTGAAGGTTTTTCATTGAGATTATCCCCAATTGTTTGTTGGTAAGAATTTTTCTTCTCGCACTGCAAACACTCAATTTTTGGTAAACTTTCACGCCTTTTCTTTATTTTTCTTTGTGTTGTAAATAGCTTTTGCTTTTGTTTATGCCTTAGATGAATCGTCCGAGGAATTCCACTTGATTTGAGCTAACTTAGGTCCAAATTGGAGTTGTCTAGCTCAAGTTATAAAAGAAAAAGTGGGGTTTTTCAAGTCAACTGCATATTTTTATTAAAAACCTCATAAAAGTGGGCTTTTTATTTGTAATTGCAAATATTAAACTATAATTAATATTTAAAGTAAATTTTGTGGTACATTAAAATTTCAACTCATTCTAAGTTGATTTGACCATAGTTTTTTTTTTTTTTTTTAATGAAAATAGCCTATTTCAACACTACTTTTCATGTTACTTTATTAAAAGCTATAGTTAGATATTAAATATAAATACATGAGACAACTTAAGTGCATAAAAGTGGGATTTTTATTACATATTGCATACATCCACATGCAAAATACTTCATGAAATCCACTCCCAATAAATTATAAGTCTCAACATTAAATAAAATGGACTTTTTATATGCAATAACACGTTTTAATGACTAAAGTAGGTTTTTTATATGTATTTACATATTTTAAACTTATTTAATTAATGTAAGTGGGAAAATCTAACCTATTTACATATATTGTTGCATGTGTAAGTTTATTTTAATTATATTAATGCATTTAAATGAAGTTTTTCAGACTCATTACATATACATCTTATAAAATAATCAATTAGTGGACTTTTGAAATCAACTTGCATGTTTTTACAATATGCAAATGGTCTTCAAAGATGTAAGTGGCGAGTTTGAGGCCAACTGCATATGTTTTAAAAATATATGTAAATAACTTTTAAAAACGCGTTCCCCACTAAGTCTTAAAGTCAATAGACTAAGTGGCGATTTTAGATGGTTTTACATGTTTCTAAATACGTCTTTACTTCCAAATAATGTGTTTTCCTTTACCAAGTTAAGGGTGGCAATTTATTGTGGTTTGGCATGTGTTAAAACCATAGTTACGGGAGTTGGACTTGCCTCTAACTCGGAAAGTCAAAATCTGACTCGAACTCGGACTCGGCGACCAAATTCGGCCAGGACTTGACAAGGACTCAGAAAATCGAAAAACCCATGAAATTCAAAGATTTTTAAGGATTTAACGATTTTTCCATGCATCATTTAGTCAATTAACATCAAATACACAATAATTGAGATACATAGAAGCTACTTGACACTCATACACAATTTTGCATAAGTCACATAAGTATAATAGTGAATTTCTGAAGGAAAAAAACTAAATAACATAATATAAAGTTGAAGATTTAAGATTTAAGATTCAATCCTTAATAAATTCGTGACATACCACAATATCATTTTCAAAATTAATATACACTGAAAAAAACACCTTCCGGAAATCTCTCTTTTTAAATTTAAAAAAAATTACATTTTTTTTTTAAATTAAAAAATTTTTAAAATAATAATTTTGAAGAGTCCTAAGCTCGAGACTCGGCAAAGTCCCTGGACTCAGCGAGTCCATGTGGACTCTACCAAGACTCGGCATTTGAGTCCATAGGCAAATTGCCTTGGAAAGGGCGACTCTGGCTCGGACTCGCAGAGTCTTGATCAGACTCGCCGAGTCTCATTACACTGGTTAAAACACATGTTTTTGCCCTTTCAAAATGTGTTTTTCTCCTTAAGACTCTAAGTGGCATTTTTTTGGATGAAAGCATGCATTGTTGTATGTGTGTTTGCCTTCCAAAAACGCATCTAAAGGCAGCCCTTGAACAAGTCTTCAATGGTGATGATTTTTCATGTGATTGCATACTTTATAATATATGCATTTGCACGAGGAAATCCCTTTTTTTACTTGCAGCCTGTATTTGGAGGGTTTTTGGGCACATTTTTCACATGCAAATATTCCAAAAAAAGGTGTTTTTGTTGATAACATATTGGCAAGTGTTTTCCTTTACAAAAAGTCACATTTTTTACCAAAAAAGAAGACATTTTTGGGCATTTTTGAAGAGTGACGAATTTGGGAGTAAAAGCATGTTCTTTAACACGTGCATTTGATAAAAAAAACATCCTGTTTAGGGCATGTTTTCTACCAAAAACGTTGCATTTCTTGGTGGATTTTGGCTTTCAATCACTCCAAGAAGTCTAGGGTATGTATTTCAATTTCCAGCTTGTTCTTCATCATTTCCAAAATTAATATGATGCCCTAGACACCATTTTTTAATGTATTTGCATATGACATTGATTTGGTCAAAGTTTGTTCCATGTTTTGGGCATTTAATTTCTCTATCTCTACATGTCCAAATTCGAAACATGTTGTTTGGATTTCAAAGTCTATTTAAGTCTTTGGCTTTGGACAAATCTAAAATCCTAACTCTCTTGGATTTATTTCATATTTGCTCAAGTTTTGGACAAAGACTTGTTTCTCTCAATCTTGGTGGAGCTGAGGTAAAATTCCTTTGTTATTTTCCTTAATCCATTAATGTTTTTTTTTTGCTTTGTTTGTTCTTGCAAATCTTTGTCATTTCCATTTTAAGATTTGCATATCTTTTTGTGTACATCAAGTCACATCTTTCTCTTCTGTCTTCTTTGCATATGCAAGGTCCCATTTACTTGCATATGCAATTGGGGATAAACTCGTGTTCTAATATGGAAGCAAAGTCCTCTTTTCCCCTCATGAGAGTGCAAGTGCAAGTCCCACCAATATGCACTTCGTGAACCTCCATAAGGTTGTCCTATAAAAGTATGCTATGTTTCTATTTCATTACACTTTAGCTCATTTTGAAGTTAACTGTCCACATATGCAATCCACTCTAAAAAAACCATTTGCACTATTCGAGTCATTTTTGAGTCATTTTGAGCTTGACCCATTTACTCTTTCGCTATCCCTAACCATTCCATTTCCTTTACCTATAGATACTTTGCCTGAATCTATGTTTTTACACACTCAAGTTTGCTATGAATCCTTCATATGACAATGTTCATACACTATGTAACTTTCATGTGACAGTTGTGCAGGCACACCATTCGGCAATGTCAAGAGAAGTTACACCAGCAAAAGGAAAAGAGACTACTGCTCAATTGAATGACATTCTCAAGTCACTCAATCATCAACTCAAGTTGTTGGACGAAATCTTGTTGCCTGGAACAACATGATGGAGATTGATTTGGATGTCTTGTGTGAGTACGAAGTCATCATGTCTGTTGAACTGTACTATGATTACACACATGTGATGACCAACAAAGAGAAAGTTCTACAAGGACTTTTAAAAGATGCAAAGGTAGGAGTATCCAAGATAACTAACCAAGAAAGCATGATCAGAGAGGCATTCAGAGGGCTATGATGTGAAATCATCACTGAAGATAACGGACTCAAGAAGCAAGAAGATGTTCTCACAGAGTTTGAAGAGGCCATTCGCTTACAGCATGAAGTGTATGACTACAACATCAATGTAATGGATACATTTGCAAGCTAGAAGTATTCATTGAAGAATCTCCAAAATCGAATGGAGATTTGTAACAAAGAGATATTTGGAGAAACAAGCATACTTAGAAAGGTTACAATGATCTCGCAACACATCGGTGAACCAGATGTTGTAGTTGTATGCAAGTCCCTACAAAAGTTTTGAGAGTTGGTTGATCCCATGTGAATACCTCAAATCAGATTTTCATATGCTTTAAATAGAATAGCAGTAGGAAAGTTACATGTAAAGAGCATCTATGTTGTAAGTATAGTATAACATGCACCTGTACAACCAACTCATGTAGTTAAGTTGCAATCACATTAGGCATGCAACTTTGAATAAAGTCAAAGTAGTTAATTAGAGATAAGTCAAGATGGTTGAGGTTGCTCCACTTTTTCCTCCACCTTTCTCTCTCCTATTTTTCTATATAAAGGAGAGCGGTCATTGTAAATAATCATCTTTTGGCAAGGCAAGAAAATTCTGTCAATTTGTATCATGCACTCTAAGACTTTGTTCTTGAATGTAAAATCAAATCGCTATTAATAAAACAGGCAACTTGTTTTCAAACTTTGTGTTGATTCAAGGTGTTATGTGATGACATTTCTAGATTTCGATTGCGTGTTATGGACCTTTGATCAAGAGGGATTTGAATTTGATTGTGCAGACTTTGAGTTGCCTATTGCATTCAGAGTCCACTGGAACTTTTGAAGACTTTGTGTTGCAGTAGGACAAATTGTAATTGATCGTAGTGGCTGCAATTACTTAGGGCTGAAGACTTTGGGCTTCAGTTGCAAGTCTTTTTATTAAATTTGAGTGTAGCCAATAAGAGACTATGTGCCTCACTATTTATTCAGCTTGAATCTTCATTCGAGACAAGTGCAGGAGACTTTGAGTTCATGTTTTTGTTTCACAAAATACAAAAAGTAAACTCTTAGTATTGTTCTTACATCAACTCCAGGGTCACCGGTATTATCGTACCAATAAGGCAATTTTTATTAAGTTGGAAAGTTATAGTTGTATTCAAATCATTCTTAGAAAAAGAGGAATTGATCAAGAGGACCATCTTTTTTGTAATTTCAATTAAGTTCCTATTGAAGCCACCTACGGTAAAAAGGGAGTCTCCCCTATTGTTGACAGGAGAGAGAAATCTCATGAAATGTTGCCTAAAGTCACAATATTGTAAGTCATAATTAGTGACGTACAAAAATTTTAGCGAACACAAGGTTGATTGACCCTCCTGTTTTGCAACACATTCCTCCAAATTCAAAATGTACTATCATATGAATCTTCCCTTAAGTGTTTCTAATAAAGAGCATTTGGATTACTTACAAGGTCAACAATTTATGCAACACAATAATCAATGCAAGGATACTTCAATGGTAGTTCTAAATGCTAAGTCAATGCAATTATATGTGACTGGTAATTCCAAATGCTATAATGAGTTATGAGAACTCCTGAATTTCATACAATGTGCAGGAATATAAATGCAATGGCAATTCTTTAATGTATGTTATGATGCAGATAATGGAATGGAAATGTATATGTATTTACAATGATGATTCTAGTGCCAGTGGAATTCAAATTACAGAATATGTCTGCAATAAAAGTTCAGACCTTAATGTGAAGCTATGGTTGTCTTTGTTATATCAATATGGTTCATGCACATTCCCTGCTAGCCATCTCTGATTCCACATTATAATATATGCTTCTGTTCAACAGGGATGATCACTGGCAATATGTTGTCTCTGATATGATCTTTTTGTATACAATCTGCAATTCCTAATTCCTTGAGCTGTCTCTGATATGAATATAATTATATACTCGACATGGTGTTGGATCGGATATCACTGTTATGATGCTTGCAATCTACTTACAGAGGTTGCGTCAGCAACTGATTTCTTTCTCGAATGGAGTGATAAATCCACAAAGAAAATAAATTGTTATTTTATCCTCATAGCTGATTGGCATCGAGTATAAATATGTCTATGAATAGGCACGTAAAACATCATACCATATAGTTATCTGTTGTTAACATAAACTGATAGCACAATGCAGTCCAATACTAATCGTACGAAATGATAAATGATAAATGCTCCTTATTGATTCCTAACAGTGTTTCCCTCAATCATCAAATCACCAGTGCTGATTACCATGTTGTCCTCCATTTTGTCATCACAAAATAGAGGTAACGATACAAAACTTTCTCAATTGAGTTTCACTTTCCTCACTCGTTATTTGATTGGCAAAAAATGATCAAGCGATTGTTACCAATACATATAATTTTAAGTTTCTGCAAATTCTGAACAAACAAACTTTACAATGCCTTTATCTACTTGCTGAAGATGATCTTTCATATATCAGACTTGTATGAAGTGTTACTAGGAGTATAATAACTATTTTGGAAATGTTCTTATCCCTCCAATAAATCGCATAAGGTAGTGATGTAAAGGAGTAGACTTAATTGTGTATTGTGTGTTCTCTAACCTCATTCTTACCTTATACTTATATTGCACCCAAGAGGCATGTCCTTACAAAGAACATGACCCTTTCCAGTTCGGCCCTTTTGTATAAACTATTGATTATATTCCATGATCAACATCTCCTACAAAACATAATTAGTTAGTATTTATACTAACAACAATCATGCGCCTAAGGAGGCCGTTGATTAAGGATAATCATCTAAGGTTATTAAAGAGGCAAATCCGATTAAGCTGTACAATCTGTAGTTCAGATCAGTCATGATTACTAGAGTTACAAAATTAACACTCCCTCTTAACTTGATAATCATACTGAGAGATAACAAATCTAGCATCATTAATTAAGATGAATAAGCATAGATTGACACTCTATATCTATCTGAATCTTCTAAGCATGTGGTATCATTGAACACATGATACTATGTCATATTACTATACCTGTGATATGACTTATCACTTGTGATAACAGTATTGCATGAAATGCAATATAGAGGATAAAATCCAAAGAATGATTAAATTCTTCCTTTATCCAAGTTTTGACTCATAGGTATTGGCAGGCCTATATCACTATATGATCCTGAGGTAAGATCTACAAGTACACAGGATGAAATCTGGAGAATGATTAAATTCTTCCTTTATCCAAGTTGTGACTCATAGACATTGAAATGTCTACATCACAATGTGATCTTGAACTTATCCAGATCTAGCAATAGTTCTATATTGTTCGGTACATTATCTTAGAGATCATCATCTCTCATAATGCCTTTTATACGAGTGTTCATTATCTCAAAGATCGACACCTCTTAGATAATGAATAGAAATGGTGAAGACCATAACAATCAATAGCCTAACAATAATAATTTTCACTCAAAATTACTTTATTAATAATTAACGAATACAAATGTATTATAATTCAACCATACCAAGTCTTTTCTTAAAGTGATCTATCTTCACTCGAGAGAGAGGTTTGGTAAGAATATTTGTTGTTTGATTTGCAGCACAAATGAATTCTAACTTCACAGTATTTCTCTCTACCATATCTCTTACATAATCGTAAGGAATTTAAATATGCTTGGACCTGTTATGCAAAACTGGAGTCACAAAAAGCTTGATGGAACTCTGATTATCACAGTGAATAATACTAGAATTCATGGGTTGACCAAATAATCCCACAAGTAACTTTCTAAGCCACACTGCTTCCCGAGAGGTCATTGCTGCTGCAATGTATTCATCTTTTGTGGAACTCTATGCTACTGATGCCTGCTTTCTGCATATCCACGATATCATCGTTGAGCCTAAACTGAAACAACATCTTGAAGTGTTTTTCTTATCAGTAACACTTTCAGCCCAATCTAAGTTTGTGTACCCATGTAAGTCCATGTCAACTTTCTCATACTTGAGCCCAAGGTTAAGAGTGCCTTGTAAGTATCTCATGATGTGTTTGACTGCAACTAGGTGAATCTCCTTTGGTTCACACATAAACCAACTTAAAGCATTAACAGCATAGCAAATATCAAGTCTTGTATTTACCAAGTACATAAGAGACCCAATCATCTGTCTGTAAAGAGTAGAATCTATGGAGGGTGATTCTGCTACTGCTTCCTTAAGTTTGTGTAGATGAGTCTCCATAGGAGAAGACATAGGTCTGCATTTCTACATTCCAAATCTCTTAGAGATGTCTAATGTATACTTTCCTTCATTAAGTATGATGCTGCCAGAGTTCTGCCATACTTCTAGTCCTAGAAAGTAATGGAGGAGTCCTAAATCTTTCATTTCAAATTCTCTGATTAGATCTTCCTTGCATTGATCTATAAGATGATCATCACCTGTTATTAGTAAATCATCAACATATATTATCAAAATTATCATATATCATCTTTATCTTTATTATAATAGAGATTGGGATCAGCTTCATTCTTGGAGAATCCTAAATTGGAGAGATACTTATCAATTATTTCATACCATGCCCTTGGAGCTTGTTTAAGCCCATAGAGAGCTTTCTTGAGCTTGCAAACAAAGACTTTAGGATTATGAGTTTCAAATCCTTCAAGCTATTATTACGGAAGTAATTGGTAAATACTTGTTTGTTATTGACAGAGACCAAGAGGTCAATTTATACAAAAGAATAAAATGATGTTTCCTTAGAAAACAATCGTAAAGAATAGAAATATTCTATTCTAATAGAGAAAGCTAAAAAACGAAAGCAAACTAAAGCTAACTAGATATTTACAATAGATGACCATTAACTAATAATAGACGACTATCTATTATTGCAATACCCTCCATTAATGGTTAATCTATCTAGAACGCCAACTTGTCCTCTGAATTTGACAAACTTATCAAGACCAAGAGGCTTGGTGAGAATGTCTGCAATCTGATCTATGGTAGAAACACACTACAAATCTATAGTCTTGTCTTCAACTAGCTGTCGTATGTAATGACAGTGAACATCCGCATGCTTGGTTCGTTCATGGAAAACTGGATTTTGTGCTAACTTGATAAGGCCTTCGTTATCAACAAACAGAGTAGTCGGTCCTGTTGGTGACATCTGCATATCCTCAAGCATCTAACGAAACCAAACAACTTCACATCCTGTCTTAACAGTCCCTCTATAGAGGAGAAAGAAACTGCCTATTGCTTCTTGTTGGTCCATGTGATTGCACCGGATCCCAAACTAAACACATATCTAGAAGTTGACTTTTTATCATCAACAAAGCCTGCCCAATCTGAATCTGTGAACCCACTGAGTTTAGGATTAGAACTTCGAGAGTTCAGAGGTCCATAATCTGAAGTGCCCTTCACATAATGAAGCACATGCTTTGCTACCATCCAATGATCAGTCTTAGGAGCTCTCATAAAACGTGAAATATAGCTGATTGTGAAGCTCATATCAGACCTAGTAGCAGAGAGGTAGATGAGGCTGCCTACTAGTTACCTGTATGTAGTATCATCAACAAAACGAGAATCGGACTTTGTGGATAACTTGAGACCTTTCTCCATTGGTTTAGATGCAGACTTGCAATCCTACATACGGAATTTATCTAACAAGGCCCTGGCATATTTGGACTGACAGAGGAATATACCAGAAGACTATTGCCAAACTTCAACACCTAGGCAATAATGCATGAGCCCAAGGTCAATCATATCAAAATACAGGCATAAGTTCTGTTCGATTCTCTAAATCAAAGATGTCGAGTTGTCAGTGATGATCAAATCATCCACATAAATAACGAGAAGGATGATGTCACTATCAATAGTCTTGATATATAGATTTCAATCTGAAAAACTCCTCTTGAGGCCTTGATCACTAAGGTACTTATCATTTTTTATGTACCATGCCCGAGGGGCCTACTCCAAGCCATAGAGAGCTTTTACCAATCTAAGAACCTGATGGTCTTTACCAACAACCTTGAAACTAGGAGGTTGCATCATGTAGACCTCTTCATGGAGATCACCATTCAGGAAAGCACTCTTGACGTCCATCTGATGGACCTTCCAACCAAACTGTGCTACCATGGCTAGGACTAATTTGATGGTACTCATCTTTACAGTAGGAGCAAAGGTTTCCTCATAATCAATCATGCCCTAACGCTGAGAAAAGCCCTTTGCTACTAAACGAGCTTAGTACTTATCCAAAGTACCATCCAATTTGTATTTGATTTTGTAGACCCATTTGCAGTCAATGGGTTTCTTCCTGGTGGAAGATCAAAAAGGACCCAGGTGTTGTTCTTCAGCAAGCTCTGGCATTCAGATGTCGTGGCATGCTCCCACTCTGGAATTCCTTTAGCCTCGGAATATGTTTCAGGTTATAACACACCATGAATGTTGGCCATGACAGAAAAGTTAACAGAATCTATAGTTTTGCTCTTTTTCCGAGCAATTCTCTCATCAATGAGCTCATCATCATGAAGATCAACAAGTATCTTAGCCCACCACATAGGCTAGATAGGAGAATGACCAACATTAGTACCAGGAGATGCTTGATCAGCAGGATCTTCATCAGAAGAATCTGGATCAAACTTAGGTGAAGCATCTACAAAACGAGGTGATCCTGCAAGAGAAGCCAGAGGTGTCTGTACAGGTATCACTGGTATAACTGTAGCTGCAGGAGCTACTGGAACCTTCCCATCAGGTGGACCTAATGGACGCTGAATTCCCAAATCATGAGCCATCAGAGGCTGGTCAGCTAGATCAAGATCAGGAGAAACATACATGAATGGTCCTTGCTGCTCATCAAAGACTACATCTCGACTGTAGATGAGACAAGATGTCTCAACATCGATCAGGTGGTAGGCTTTGTCAAGACTGCTATATCCGACAAGCATGAGTTTCTGACTCTTGGCATCTAACTTGGTGCGTGATGCATCAAGGATACAAACAAAAGCAAGGGAGCGAAAAACCTTCAAGTGACTGATTCTAGGCTTGCGACCTGACCAGGCCTCTTCCGGAGTTTTACTTTTGACCGCCTCTATCAGTGACCGGTTCAACAATTAAACTGCTTCTGCCCAAAACTGCTTCAGAACATGTCTATGTTTGAGCATGGATCGAGTCATCTTGGTGATTGTCGTCTTCCGACATTCAACTACGCTGTTCTGTTGTGGCGTGTGGGGTGTGGTTAACTAATGTTTTATGCCATGTGTATCCAAGAAGATGGAGAAATCATTAGAACAAAATTCCCCCCATTGTCTAATCTAAGAGTAATAAAAGATTTCCTAGACTCTTTTTCAACTAAAGGTTTAAAATTAAGAAATGCAGGAAATGCATCTGATTTCCTTTTAAGGAAATACACCCACATTTTTGTACTGAAATCATCAAGAAACAACAAAAAATACCTGGACCCAAGAACAGGAGGAGTGGCCATAGGGCCATAGATATTGGCATGTACAAGCTGAAGTACCTCAGAAGCTCGCCACGAGTCGCCACTAGGGAAAGGTGTGCAATGTCACATCCCAGCCTAGCATGCATCACAAAATCCAAGCCGTTGATTCTGAATCTTTGGCAATCCAAGAACAAGCTCATCCCAAGCAAACTATGAGAGATAATGCACATTTAAGTGCCCATATCGTTGATGCCAAAGTGGGATGACAGAAGATCCCCGAGCAGCCATAGCTAAGTACTGAGAATCACCAGAATCAGTAAGTTTGAAAAGACCATGATCCTCAAGACCCACTACAACAGTAGACTTAGTCACCCGATCAGTGATGGTGCAATGATGTGAACTAAAGGTGATTGCCAAGTGTGGAGAATGTCGCAGCAACTGATTCACTAAGAGTAGATTTAGTTCCATCCCTGGAACGTAGTACACATCAAGGAATATGAGATTCCTCCCAAAAGACTGAATCTGAATGTTGGCTTTGCCGACAACCGTGTACTCTTCTCCACCACCAAAAATAACACAATCTAAATAAGGCTGATAATCAATAAACAAGTCTCTGCGGTGAGTGAAATGACGAGAGGCACCTAAATCAATGTATCAGGCAGACAACTTCACAGATCTACATGGCTTTTAGCCATGAAAGCGAGAAAGGCAGATTTCGCCTGCTCGGTGTACTCTGCACTGTTCACTTTGGGCTGCAAACCTGATTGCTTAGACAATGCAGCTAATCGTTTCCAACATTCAACCTTCATGTGTCCAAACTTGTGGTAGTAGTTGCATTGAATGTTCTTCTTTCGAAAACCATCTAAAGCTAGAGCATAAGACTTCTGCTGATATGGCTGCTGAAATTTGTCTTTATCCTTCTAAAATGATTTCGCAACAAAGGCTTGCTCTGTGGAGATGGAACTGGAGCTGCTACCGAATTGTTCTTTCCACAGATCTTGCTGAAGCAGCAGCTTGCAAAGATCAGTGAACTTCAAATCAACACTAGAAGATGTGATGTTGAGAGTCTCAATAAAATGCTCATAGGACTTGAGTAAACTCCGAAGAGTGATTACCACAATATCCTCTTCCCCCATCTTGCGACCGATGGCAAGTAACTAATCACAAATTTCTTGAATCCAATTCAGGTGTGCTTAGAGTGAGAAGCACTCATCCATGAGAAAGAAAACAAAGTGTTTTACAAAAAGAAGGCTCTGCTTTTTTCAGATGTCTCATGAAGAGCTTTGAGATGTGTCTAGATCTCGACAGCTGTCTTGCCGAATGGAATCTAAGAAAGTTGATCATCAGCCACGGATAATTTGAGAAACATTACTGCCTCCTGTTCAAATCCCAGGTATCCTGATCAGAACTAGGAGCAGTCGGACATTTCGTAACGCCCAGAACAAGTTGATCGGTGTTCCAATATTCAAAAATTTTGATGATCCGCTACTTCCAAGTGCCATAATTTAGACCATTGAATTTGGAGTTGTGCTCGAGCAGAATGTTTGTTAGAGATGCCATGGCACGTTTTTCAATGAAAAAATGAAAATCTGTTAAGGCATGTTCTTCAAGGCAAAAAATAGAAGACATAGAAAAAACGGAGAGTGACACAAAAGAGAGCTCGAAAAACCAAAAAGAACATGTCATTTTTTGGCTCTGTTGGCTCAAAAGTCGAGGCACAAAAATTGAGGCACCCAAAAAAAATTGATGACAACCAAGTTGAGCTTTCGAAAAACCCAACAAGAAAATGTAAAAATATTTTGGATTTGGTACAAAAAAATAGGGTTTTGATCAAAACCCTAGCTAACTGCAATAAAAAAACTCCAAATAATGGCAGATTTGGACAAAACGAATCCAGCACTGAACCAGAACAATGGCGAAATCAATAGGCGACCAGACCTTAATGAAGATCATGGCAATTTGAAGAGAGAACCCAATGAAAAAACGCAGCAAACGTCATCTAGATATGAGGAAAAACGAAGGTCCACATGAAGAAAAAACAAGCGAGTTTGAGGTCGCATTTTTCAGTCATTCGAAGCCCTTTTTTTGCATTTTAATGGATGTCGTTTATCTACAAACTAAGGTCGAACAGGCAGAAGATATTTTCTGGTCGTGAGCAAGAAAAAGATGTCGCGTTTTGACACCTTTGACGAAAAGAAACTCGTGATTTATAGACTGAGCTGTGATTTTCAGTCCCGAGTTGCAGATTCTTTTCATCCCAAACCCTAGCCTAAACTAGGTATAACAAAGCAAAATAATTTAGGGAAAGAATAAGTTCAAAAATAAGGTTCAGATAATTTCAATAAGAAATTATTTTCAAAAAAAATCAACCTTGCTTTGATACCATATCATGGAAGTAACTGGTAAATACTTGCTTGTTATTAACAAGGACCAAAAGGCCAATTTATACAAAAGAATAAAAAGATGTTTCCTTAGGAAATGATTGTAAAGAATAGAAATATTTTATTCTAACAAAGAAAGCTAAAAAAATGAAAGCAAACTAAAGCTAACTAGATATTTACAATAGATAACCATTAACTAATAATAAACGACTATCTATTATTATAATAGTTGTTCCAAATATACGTCTTCTATAATCTTTCCATTCAAAAATGTTGTTTTCACACCCATCTGATGTACTTTCCATCCTTTCGATGTTGCAATAGCTAGGACTGTCCTTACAAAGGTGTATCTGGCAACTAGAGCAAAGGTTTCTTCATAATCAATTCCCTCCTTCTAAGAGAATCCTCTGGTTATGAATCTGGCTTTATATTCTTCAATGCTACAGTCAACAGCATGCTTGATTTTAAATATCCACTCAGAAGATGTTGTCCTGCATTTTGTCACCACAAAATGTTGGTAACAGCACGAAAAATTTTCAAGCTAGTTTCGCATTTCTCTAAGCTTGAATTTGATATATAATTGTTTAATGTGACTTGACTGATTCATTTCAATTCAAATATCAAATTGTTTTACTGGAGGCCTTCGTCAAGTCTTTTCCATTTTGCTTTTTGTCGAGCCTTTGCCTGATTTTTTAAGCCTTCACAATTCGTTCTTGTAGCTTTTGAGTTTGCATTTGCTTGTTTTTAGTCATTTGGTTTTGCTCATGTCATGCCTTTCGATTTCCCCTTCGATTCGATCTAACCTAGAGGTCAATCAGAGTTGTCAGTCAAGAGTTATGCCCGTTTTAGTGCCTCAAAAGTGGACATTTTAGGTGCAACATCACGAATTAAAAATATGATGTTATATTTTCAATTTGTCTTTCACTTTTTAAAAAATATAACATTATACTCACTTTTTGTTATGTTTTTAAGTTACTTTTACTTTAAATTTATAACTTAAAGTGACTATAGTGCACTTTATGTTATAATTTTAAGTTGAGTTACTTTTTAATTTTTCACTTAAAGTAATTATACAATTATATAGTTTCATTTTAATTTTTGGTTTTAAAAATCAAATACTTGTTTAAATGTTACTTCAAAATGATGTTTATGTATTGTATTTCATAATATGATAAATAAATATTGTTTTTGACCCATTTTGTAGCATTTTTATAATTTTAAGTGAATTAAATGACTTAAAGGCTTCATAAGTGGACATTTTATATGCAATTACATGTAAAATTCATCAAAAGTGGACTTTTTACATACTATTGCATATAAAGTTTACATTAGTGGACATTTTTTATGTCATTACATCATAAGTTCACCATAAGTGGACCTTTTTGATGCCATGACATGAAAGGTGGAGTTTCTATGCTTATGCATCTAAAAAGTGAGATGCATTTTTAAAAATGCATTCCCCTCCCAAAGGTCCAATTTTCACTTGGAAGTGCATTTTAAAATATGCATCCCCGCCCCCCCGCCCCCCCCAAAAAAAAGGTCCTATTTTCACTTGATGCATATTTTAAAACATGCATTGCACCTAAAAAGGTCCGATTTGAAAGGAAAGCATGTTTTAAAATATGCTATGCATCCCAAAAAGTCCGATTTTGAAAGGAAAGCATGCATTTGGCCTCCAAGAACCCGATTTTGCCCATAACTTGAGATTTTCTTAGTGGAATTGCATTAAATTTTCTCTATTCAAGGCGTTTTTCCTTGGCAATGATTTCCTTTGCATCAAGAATGGATTTAGCATGATGAGAATTGTTTTTGAAGATCAATCCTAGGGCACGTTTTTGAAGAAAAACTCCAAAATTCCTTCATTTTTGCTCATAACTTGAGTTTTACTCAATGGATTTACATGGGATTTGTTCCATTTGAAACATTTTTGCATAGCAATGAGTTTCCTTGCTTCTAAAATGGATTCATTTGCCTCAAAAAACGTTTTTGAAACTTTCATAATGAATCACATTTTTGGAGAAATGTGCAAAAAAATCAATTTTTAATACATATTTTTCCTCCCAACCAAATCGTTTTGGCATCTTTTGGGGATCACATTGCATTGGAGTTCACATTTTGAGGTTTAATGGTCACAATGTTTTAATCTTGCAACATGAAGAAAAACATTTTTTACCAAAAACGTGTTGCAAACATAAAACTTCAAAAACATTGGAATATGGAGTTTTTTAGGGCACGTTTTCGCATCTTCTAACAAGAATCCCTTATTTGTTGTCCTCTCCCATTCGAATTTGCAAAGTTGGAAAAGGTCTTACCATTTTTGAAGAATTTTTCAAAAATTGGAGCATCTTTTTACTTCATATTTGGCACCTAATCTTCATGTAAGTGGACTCCTTCCTCCTTGCTATTTAATTCATGCTTATCTTGCTGATTTTATGCATGAAATTACTAGATGGTTGCCATTTGTGAAAATCTTTGCCATAGAAAGTGCATTTTTCCTTTAAATATGAAGTTTTTATTCATTTTCATGTTTTCGGTTCTCTCCGAAGTCCCAATTTTGAATTTGAGCTTTGAAGTGCATTGCATCTTGGCATGTTTGAGTTATTTTCGAAGGTAGGTTGTTCTTTTGTGTTTTGTGTTTTGTGTTTTGCGCTTGCTTGCCAGTTTTTCTCCACTTGGAGAAATTACAAGTTCTTTCCCAAGAACTTGTTTTTGCTTCATTATATGCGAAAATCGTCATCTTTTAGATTCCATTTCTATTTCCATGTCACAACACTTCATCTCTCACTCAACGAAATGCGATTACATGTTTTCCATCTCATTCCCCATCCGCACATGTATGTAATCTCATTTTCCATTTCTGTTTTCACCCATCTCACTTTTCGCTTCCATTCGCAAGACACGATTACACAAAATGTCTTATGCGTAATTGCATCCAAAAGGTCCGATTTTGATTAAAAGTCACTTTTTGAAAAGTCAAAAAGGATGTCGTTTTCACCTCC
Source organism: Cupressus sempervirens (assembly GCA_028749045.1). Taxonomy (NCBI): domain Eukaryota; kingdom Viridiplantae; phylum Streptophyta; class Pinopsida; order Cupressales; family Cupressaceae; genus Cupressus; species Cupressus sempervirens. The sequence continues at coordinate 265,392,857 of CM053792.1, forward strand.
CATGTACTTTTGACTCCTCTTTTTTCCCAAAAATGACTATAAAACTCATTATCTCCCTTCCATTTTCCATTTTCATCTCTTCGTATGCATTTGTGCTTACATGAGTAAATACATGTTTTCACCTCATTCTATGCTTTACATCTTGACCTTCATTCGTACATACATGTGAAGTGTATCCTTTATTTGCGTTTGCATCTCATTTCACCCTCTACCTCCCGTTACATGTTGCATTTACATGTACTCATTTTTCATACAATAAAGCCTTGAAAACGCTAAAGTCACTTTTGATATCAGCAATTTTCACTTTGCTCGCATTCCTATGCATTTCACCTTCATACATTCTCATTCTATTCCATTTTATTCAATCTTCCATTTTCACACTTCCATATCATTTCATTCCACTTTCCGTTCATTTCATTTCGCTTTTCGTTCCATTGCATATGCATATGCTTTCTCTTTGAAGTCACTTTGTTGGATTTGTAAAGTCTCTAATCCTTTTTCGAATCTTTACTGCTGATCCACAATTCACTTGTATGGAGATTCCTTATGATGATGTATTTATGTTTTGGGATTTTTGTGTTGCAGCACAAGCACAAGATATGTCCTCGTCATCCAAATTCAAAGGCAAAATGAAATATCAATATGATAAGGAATTGGCTCATGCAGCTCATTTTTCAGTCATATTTGTTTGGATAACGTGTGAGACACAAAGATTGGTCATGTAGACGTGGGCTGATTTTCTACAAAGAATTGAAGCTCCGGCTAGTCATGAAATGAAGCGTATTAAGAGAAGCAATGTTCACGTGGTGTCTACTTTTCCTATCGCAACTATAGAACCTGACTTTGTTTATGGATGTGCACAGCGGTTTACTCTCAAGACGAGAACTATCACAGATGCTGACGGCAATGTTATCATTAGCCTTGATCTTGAGTTTATAGAACAAATCTTCAAAGTTCCGCATAAATCAGAATGTGTTGATTTGACTAAAGAATCATCATTGGCCTATTGGAATGAGCAAAAGAGTAAATTATCAGAAGTATGTCAACCTTTACTGGTTAGACAACAAAAGAAGCAATTTTTCTATATGGCCAAAGACTGTTCATCGGTCAAATTTCAAACAAAAGTACAAGGATTTCATCATCCTTCTCAGTAGGATTTGTGGCCTTAAAGATTCCACTAATTTTGAGCCATAGATGTATAAGTTCATGTTTCAAATTATGGAGAATAAAGAACCATCTTTTGGGGAGAACTTATCAGTACTGCACTCTACCAACAAATATGTAATGTGGGAACATCAATGCCTTTCTATATGAATTCTTATCTAGTTTACATTGTTGCTGCCATGGGGTCTTTTTCTGGTCTTTCTACCAAAAGAGATCGTCTTCAAATTCCTATACGGGATTTACTATGACCAAATCACTTTGGCAAATAGTAAATTCCACTACAGAAGAGTCCAAGATGCCTTCTTTGGACATTTTAGGTGCTTGCTTGATAAGCAATTATCCATCAAAAGAGTATCTGATGCAACATGGGAGAAGGTGAACCAGTACGGCTGTATTTTTCTTCAGTTTCCCACTTTCACATACTTGAGAGTTGGATATTTCAAAAGAGAGTCATATACCTTACCTAGGTATGCTACAGATCAAATCATCCTGATGGAGTTAGCTAGACAACTCATGGACGCAGAGTGATCAACATGCTTCACATAGGTCTGCTTTTGACATTACCTTAGCTAAGCTTTTGGTTATTGGCAATTATTCAATCATTTTTGTGCCTAAAGCAAAGAACATGAAAGCAAAATTGCAGTTGATTACCTTGAAGAAGTTCAAGGCCAGATTTGATTTTGACTACGGGAGATGAATTCTCAAATAAAAATAGCCTACCCTCGTGTTCATCACATTGAGGACATTTGGATTGATATGAGATCAGAACTTGACATCATGAAGATGGATAACTGCAAGTTAACCTTACAGCATATAATTGATCTTAACATGTTGGAAATCCCTTTAGATTTTCAAGTTGAAGATGATGGTGACATTCTTGATCCGGAGTTTCATCAAGCCGGCTTTGATAAGAAGTGTCTTTTTCCTATTCAATGGCAACAAAAGGGAGGTACATCTATCATGGACAGATTTCAATCCATCTTAGTAAACACCAACAAATGGTTGAAAAGTAAAGGCCTTAAAAGAGTAAATCCTAAGATGGGCCTGAATTGTGGAAGTTTTGGTCCTCCTAACTGAAGATTACAAGGAAAGATGGTGCCTCATCTTCAAATGCCAAGGGTTCCCTCAAATTCAAATTGAAGGGCGGAAAAGGAATTAAATCATCTCAAGTTCCTAAGCCAATTCAAGAATCAGCAATAGAATCAGAAGAAGAATTGGAAACGGGATCTGATAAAGGAGATTCAAATGAAGAAGGGAAATCATGATCATATCTCCAAATCTTGCACAAGCCTGTACGTCTTCTATACATAAAGAACCCTTTTTGCATGAGGTTGATGATGATGTGGATTGATTTTCCACTGTCTTCACTCCTTCTATTCCAGTCTCAGTGGTTAATATCATGGCTCTTCCTATTTCTTTTGTTGCTCATCATGTCCCTGCACATGAACAATATGATCACTTAGTAGATGTGTTTGAAGATTTTCCGACTCTTACCAGTGGTCAAGTTTTTCAACTTGATACATCTTTGACAGGATTTGAACTTTTCATGACAGAGTCTTCTCAACATTGTCCTATGTCTTCAGCATTACAAATTGAATCCTACTAAGTCACTAGGGATATACAATCAGGATCAATGCCAATGGTCTCCACTATGCCTACTTCTGCAGAAGAAAGTTTCAGCCTACCTGCATGGTTGAGTAAAATAACAACAAAGAAAAAGAAAGTGGTTGTTCCTCATAACAATCTTCCTATGAAGAAGGCTAAATCTAAATCTTTGAAAGACAAGATTGTTTCCAGAATTTTGGTTGAGTCTGATAAAACCAAATTTGTTGAGATTGTTGAGCCTTTGGTAGATAAACATATTGAGCAACTTACTCGTTCTGACTACAGGTTTACTAAGGTTGAAGTTGGAAAGCAATCACGTTTGGGTTGTTTGCAAGATGCTAAGGATGCATTGACAAATGTATCAAAAAGCAATCATGAGCTTTGGGAAAAGAAGAATCGGTCAAAACAGGAGATCTCCCATTTGAATGAGGTTATCCAAAAACAATCTTATCAGAGTGTTGTTGTTATGTCTCAAACGTCTAAAGAGAAAAGATTGATTGAAGCTGCCTAGTCTTGGATACAAGAAATTATTTTTGAAAGAGTTTGAGCCATCACAAAGACATTTGCAATTTTTAAGCGTGTCAAAGAGATTAACGAAATGGAATGAAACTTAATTTCTTCCGACTCAAGAAGCAAATAACCTGAAAGAAATCTTTGATGACTGGGATGAAATGATAAAATTTGATCTAGATGCTATGATCTCATGTGACATTCTTCCATCATGTGAAATGTTCTTTAGGTTTCAAAGACTCATTGGTTACAAGGAAGAGACATTGAGGAAGATGATCACAAAGTTGCAAGTTGCCTTTGGAGATTGTCAAGCAGTTGAAACAAATGTTACTTGTGATTTGAAACAGATGGAATGTCGTGTTACTGATGATTTTGTTAATATTTTGGCAACAGAGAGAGTGAATTCAAAATATACAATCAAGATCAATGCTGATGTAGATTCTGAAGATTTTGGTTTCGCACACAATGAACAAGTTTGTTTTGTATAAATCCTTAACAAAACACTTGTTAGATACTACAGTAGCAAATTTCAAAGTTGTGCAATCAGCATATGAAAATGCAATAAGAGTTGAAACTATATCAAAGACTATGGAAATTGCTAATCTTCCCACAGTGCGTGACATTATTGTCAAATTCAAGGCACTGAGAATTTCATGTTAGTAGTTGTTTAGAATGCATTACATGAAAAAGTGTAATTACATGTATGTAAGAGGATTTAATGCGAGTTGCATGTGCAGTTGCATGTAACCCTTTATTTTCTTCTGTAGTCAGACTAGGTCAAAGTTGGTTAAGTTGCTCCCACTTTTTCCTCCACCTTTTTCTCAACTTCTTTGCCCATATAAAGGAGTGCCCCCCATTGTAAAATCATCATTATCTTTATGCAAGAAAGCTTTGGAGAAATTGTGCAGGCAGAAATTTGTTTTGTGAGCACTATTTTGAATAAAAGTGAATACAAAGGAGCATTTGAGACTTAACTTTGATTAAGTGAGATTGTTATTTGTGTGAATTGTATGCTTTGTCTATAATTCATCCAAGTTATCTTTGATTCATATTATCTTGTATTATTGGTAATTGTGTCTAGTGAATTGAATAGAAAAGAGTTAAGAAGCAATTGACGCCAGAGCTTTGAGCAAGAGCAACTGTGAAAGTGTATAGCTAGAAGCTTTGTCTATAGCTTATATTTTCTTCTTAATTCACAAAATAGTTTTCTTACTTTTAGGAGTCTTTGTGCCCTAATTGTAAAGTTTTTTCCATATAGAAGTACGACTAGACTTAGAGCCAAAACGGTACATTTTTAGCTGGCCTTTGAGTTAGTAAAGGTTTATCAATATCATTGTTTCCATCTCTTGATAGAAGTGTAGTTAGAGATTTCCTTCAATGTTCTCCCTTTGAAACTCATATTCATGATTTTCTTCAAAACTAGTTATATATGTATGATCTTCGGAACTAAGGGCTCTTTTGAATGCTAAATCTTCTTAATATAGTTCATCCCTACTAAGTTAAATGTTTTTCTGACCACGTATGAAAGCTCTATATGCCTTATATGTTTCACTATACCCGACAAAAATACCTTTCCTCCCGAAGGGTTCTAAGTTAGTTCGCTTTTCTTTTGGAACATGTCTGTATACTGGTCACCCAAAATATCCTAAGATGGCTTATATTTGGTTTAACCTTAAAAAGGACTTCTTCAAGAGTTTTATCTCTAAGTTGGGAATGGGGACTTCCGTTTTGGATATAGACAACAGTACAAGAGGCTTCTGCCCAAAGATAGTATTCTAAATTTTGATCAAATATCATAGCTCTTAATGCTTCTATAATTGTTTTATTCTTCCTTTCTGCTACCCCGTTTTGTTGTGGGTTATAAGGAACAATATACTCCCTCTTAATTCCTGCTTCTTTACAAAAATCCTTAAAGAAGTCTGAAGTATATTCCCCTCCATTATCAATCCTAAGAGTTTTAGTTTTGTGTCCTGATAAGTATTTAGTTAAGGTTTTGAATTCTTTAAATCTCTTAACAATTTCTTCTGACTCTTTACATTTTAAGAAGTAAATCCATGTTTTCCTAGAGAAAGCATCTATAAAAAAGTATATGGTACCATAATCCTCCAACAAAAGGAACAGACATAGGTCCACATAAATCTGAGTGGACTAATTCCAAAACATTGTCAGTTTTTCTAGTGCTATCATGAAATGGACTTTTGGTGTTCTTACCCAGAGTGCATCCTTTGCATATGCTTGAACGCTCTTTATTCAACTTAGGTAAACCAGTAACCATATTCTCCATAGTTGATAAGGCTTTGAAGTTTACATGTCATAACCTTCTATGCCATATTTCATTTATATCAGCAACTTCATGAATTAAGGCTTGAATAGGTTCTATGTTCAATTCATACAAGTATCCCTTTCTTTGACCAATCAACTTTGATTTCTTAAAAGAAGAGTTCTTAGACAAGGTCAATACTTTACCGTCCATCATCTTCAAGTGTTGTAACAAAGATTATATTCCTCTTTATTCCTAGTACATACAGTGCTCTTTTGAGATAAAGAGAAATACTTGACTTCAGTTTCAAGGTGCAGTTCCCAATTCCTTTGATTGAATGATTAGAATTATCACCTTTGGTAACTTTGCCATTAACTTCTTCTGATAATGAGTCTAGTACTTCTTTGTATCCTGTAATGTGTCGAGATGATCCACTATCAATTACCCATGTTGTGCTTCATACTTCATTTAACAGTGCAGAATACAATACACGTTTCTCAAGATCATAGTTTTCTTCTTTCCTAGTAACATTTGTACAGTTTACTTGCTCCTTTGTATTCTCAAGGCAATTAGATCTATACTGTCCAAATTTTTCACATTTGAAGTATTTTATTTTGGATAAATCTCTCTTAGGTTTGTCATTCCCTTGATTATGCTTCTTCTTCTTGAAGTGCTTCTTCTTACCTTTATAGGAATTTGTGTTGAAAATATGAAGTTCTTCATCTTCAGTTTTCAATTTTCCTCCTTTCTTAAGTTTCCTAGATTCTTCTTGAAGGCAATCTCCTTTTAAGTCTATTGAAGTCTAGAAGATTGTCTCTAGCACTTACTCTTGTGAGAATGTTTCCTATGAATCCGATAACCCATCTATAGCCATAAGTGTCAGCTTTTTTTCTTCAATTATGCTCCCTGTACTTGGAAGTTCATCTCTTAGACTAGCCACCATTAGAAAGTATGAATTCATAGATTCTCCCTTATTTATTTCTATATGATTTAGTTGTCTTTTTAGTGCAAGGGTTCTAATTGCATTGTTAACCTTATATGCATTTAATAATGCATAATCATATTAAATGATGTCTGATGTTTCATTAGCATAGGTACTATTTCATTTTTAACTCCATCTAATATGTGATTTGCATGTCTTTCCTGTTTCCTTTACTCCAGATTGTTTTATAAGAATCAACATCAGGTTACTTGGATTCAACAAACTGTAATACATCATTGTCTTCAAGAATCATCATAATTCTGAATTTCCAGGCAACGAAGTGTTCTTTTCCATCAGGCCTATCTTCGGGTCTGATTGTGCTAGCCATTGAAGGTAGAAGTTGCTAGATATTTTAAATCTGATTGTCAATTTGTAGAGCCTAGGTTCGACTACCAGAACTCTGATACCATGTAAAGTTTCTGCAAATTCTGAAGAACCAAACTTTACAATGTCTTTATCTACTTGTTGAAGATGACCTTTTATATATCAAACTTGTATGAAGTGTTACTAGGAGTATAATAACTATTCTAGAAATGTTTGTATCCCTGCAATAAATCACATAAGGTAGTAATGTAGAGGAGCAGACTTAATTGTGTATTGTGTGTTCTCTAACCTCATTCTTACCTCATACTTATATTATACCCAAGAGGCATGTCCTTACAAAGGACATGACTCTTTCTAGGTCAGCCCTTATGTATAAACTATTGATTGTATTCCATAATCGGCGTCCCCTAGAAAACATAATTAGTTAATAATTATACTAACAATCATGCAAAAGAACATTATTAAATGCTCCTAAGGAGGTCGTTGATAAGGTTAATCATCTAAAGTTATTAAAGAGGCAAATCTGATTAAGGATATTCATGCATTACAGGATCTATATGATCTGTAGTTCAGATCAGTCATGATTACCAGAATTACAGAATTAACATATAATGAAGCATTTTACTGAAGGTCCTCATCAAGTCTTTTTCGTTTTTTCAATTTGTTAGCCTATACTTGATTTCTGAGGCCTTCAATGTCCCTTTTATGTTTTTTAAGTGTTTATTTAGATTGTTTTAGTCTTTTTGTTTCCTTCAATCTCTTGCTTTTAGTTTTCCCTTCACTTCGAGATATCTTGTGACTTAATTGGAGTCGTCGATCAAAAGATATTAAGTGCCTAAAATTTGGGCTCTCTAAGTTCAATTGCATATTAAAATATTGGTTTTACATTTTAATGTTGAGCTGCACTATTTGAAAAATATAACTTTAATGACTTTATGTTATGTTTTTAAGCTACTTTATCAATTTAGATTTATAACTTACGATATTAAAATCATTATAGTGCACTTTATATTATAATTTGATGTTGAATTGCTTTTTAATTTATCACTTAAGTGACTTTATGCACTTTATAGTCTAATTTGATGTTGAGATTTACTTTAATGTTTTAACTTAAAACATTTAAGTGAAATCTCAAATTTTGAACATATTTATACATAATATTTAAAATATGATAGTATAAATATGTGTTGACCCTTTTTAAGTATAAATATGCATTTGACCCTGTTAAGCCCTGAATTTGCATCCTACCAATTCAATGAAATGAATTGAAAACTTTAGGTAAACATGAAATCACTCATAGGTAATGGGATTTTCCTATGGAACAGAGTGAATCTTCAGGTTATAGGCCCACTCCTTAAGATAATCACCTAAGCTTTTGAATACTGAAACAAACTAGATTTGGTAGGAAAGGGGAAGATGATACAAAAATAAAACCTTAAAAACTGAACCTAGCTAATAGGTGATACACCAAAAATTATTGATATGCGAATAACTTCAGTTTGTAATATCTCTTTTATGACTTAAAGACTTCTTCTTTATAAAGGCTTGCATAAATATTTCACAGTGAGGTTCTGAAGAAAAAGCTAAGGAAAAGATACTATTTCACTTAACAATCCTAAAGATGTGACACACACACTACAACCTGCAAACAAACTTATAATTCTGCAATCTGATAAGAGTTGAGGCAGATCAAAAGGAGTCCTAAAACTCACTATTTTCTCTTATCTATCAAACATTCACACAAATTTTGCAGAAAAAGAATAAGGTTTGTAATCAATCTAGAGAAAATTTGCTCCAAAATGACTTAATTCATATATTCCAAAAGTGAATTAAGAGAATATAGAAAATACACCAAGGTCATAATTGAATGTCACAAAATCCTCCTTTGCATAATCAGAACTCTCTCAACAATAAGAGTCCATGAAATAAAGTACAAACCCCCTTGGGATCGAATCCATGACACATGGCTCCAAAAAAAGAGTCAATAATCGTCAAAATGATGACGAACTGACTGATAAACTGCACAAAGTCATAAAGGAACCTATGACTCACTCCTAACTCCCCATGAAATGCTCCAACTGGCTATAAAGACTCACAAAATAGCTTGGTAAAGTAAAATTCGACCATCACTGCCTCCTAAAAATACTCTTTGACTCAGTTGATTCATAATACCAAATCTTAAACTAATATCTCTAGCTTTCCTAAGACTTATAACATGTGTCAAATTCTATGAAAACATGATTAAATTTCCCTCCATTGCATTTTGTTTGAAAATAACAAATATATTAATGGTTTATATGATACCATTAAATCTATTGTTTTACTACACAAACCTAATGCAAAATATAAAGTTCTTAAAACAACCTAGCATTCAAATACTTCAATTCTCACGGCATATATTAAGCTAATGCGATCAGATTTCCACAATCCATCTTAGATTATGTTGATCTCCACACAATCTAATCCAGAAAACTGATCAATATATTAAGCTTCCAGGAGATGTATAAAGTCGATCATATTAAAATATACCGGATTTCAAAGATTATGAAAAGAAATTAAAGGGTCAATATAATATCTTTTCAACCCTAAAACACTTCATTCTTCACTTAGCATGAGTATTCTGGAGAGTTCGAACATGATGAAGGCATAGGGTCTTTTGTTCCATTTGCAACCGCACTCAACTTTGACCAAATCTAAAGCTCTTGCTACACCGTTGTGAGTGCCTGGTGACTTTATTGTATTTGGGACAGTATATTAGTTTTCTTTTCATGGCCCGACCTGGAGTTGTTGACATTTATTTGGCTTTTCTTTGCAGGATTATTTGACATCTCATGGCATGTTCAAATATTCTTGTCTGAGCAAGGCGTGGTTGCATCTATCACATGCAACACCCTTTATGAGGCTGTAAGTTATTTCTTTTCCTATTACTCTACATAATTGACATCATTCTCTATGTTTTTTCATGTTTATCAAAGTTTTACTTCAGCATACTAGGCTTCTTTTGTCGTGGCTGAGTCTTTTTCCAAGTTTATTTGCCTATTGTTATGACACTCGGTCTGGCATGAATATGACACTCAAAATGCCAATATGGGGTTTTCTTCTTTGGAGACATGGAGATTTTACTCTAATATAATGAAACTAAATTTAAGAGACCTGCTCTCATGCTGTGAATCTCTTGTCTAGAACTGTTATGTCTTTTATTCTTTCAGGTACCCTTGCTCATTTTTGGAAACTCGTGGCCAAGGTTGTTTACTTCCATGCTTTCTATTGTTGAATATGATATTTAGTGCTTTTCTCTTCTTATGGCACGAGTTTCTGAAGGTATTGAGAACTCGCCATAGTTGCATTTTATGTTGTTTCTTGAAGACTTCTAGAAGTTACAGGCTGTAACTTTTGTAGGCATTAAAGAAATCTAAGGCTTCTCTTCTCTCTTAGATTTTGATTTTACTAAAAACACAGATTCTTGGATGTATTTGCGACAAAACTTCTTCTTGGCACATGTCCAGGGTTTCGCTGTTTATTACTATGTACGGCTATTCCATTTTCATTAGAGTTCATCATACCTAACTTTATGACATTATTCCCACATCATTTAGAGATTTTGTTCATCTTCAGGAGTAAACTGTGGCTTACTTGTTATATTTTCTAATACCATGATTTGATTGATGTAGCTGATATTGGGTCTTTGAAACTTTCTTATGGCATTTTGCTGCTGTTTTGATGGTTATATTATACTGATCCCATGCCAACCTTACCATTTGGGTTATCCTTTTCTTGAGAGCTGCTGTTGAAATTTTTGCAAACATGCAGCTACTGTAGATAGTTGTTTTCTTGGGATTTATAACCATTTTAAACTTGCTAATAGGTACTCTGAAAATCTGAGATATTCAAGTGAGTAGAAAAAATCATGATGTAGATGTGAGTAATAATAGAACATCCTTTCGTAATAACAAGTTCAAATACGTGGTGAACTTTTCTGCTTATAACACATCTTTCTTGTAGCAGCTCATCTTGCTAATTTTGTTTTACATGTTTTTTTTTATTAAAAAATCTTGCTGTATAGAAACATGTCCTTGTCTATTGAGGACCACTATACAAAATCTGAAACAGTTTTATTTTTTTCCCCAACTGATATGGAGGCTTTCTGATGTTGCATTTTGATAATTCAGTAGCTATAATAACATTAAGTTCGCTCTGTTTTATACACATCTTGGATCATGTGACTTTCATGGCTTCCTCGTGTTTCACTTATAAGGGACTGAGTTTACTGTAGCATCTCAGTTATAAAGTAAAAGGTTTCATAATTGGATATGTCCCTTTATTACTTTTGTACTTGTTCTAATTAGCCTTATAGGTCCTATCTTTTATAGGCATGCCAGGCTCAATAACCCTTGTGGGAGCCTACTGTTATGTCCGCGTACCTATAAAAGATAGAATGTTGCACAGGAAACAAACATATTAGTAGTAAAGCATTTTGGTGTGATTATTTTCCTTTCTTTGCCGATATATATTTTATTTTGGGAAGATGAATGGCATGGCAGAAAAATGAATATGAGGTGAGATGAGACACCTAGCATTGCTTAGATCAATTGGATCTAACAATTTTTTCTATGGATGCAGGGTCCAGGTACGTGCATGGGACGCAGTTCGAGACAGAGAATGGGCGGAAGCAAAGGGATGCAGCTCAACCAGTCATTAGAGGCAATGACTAGTGCCCATGACCTTCTCCTCTCTCCTTTTTCTTTCATGTTATTTATTTTGGCAGAGTAGGAATATATATAAGCTGTAGGGGCCACTCTTACAATCAATTGTGTGAGAGAATTTTACTTTCAGCATTCTTTGATCATTTCATTTCTTCTGTAAATATCAATTGTATTTTCGAAATGAATAATACAAGGACATTTGCTATTCTTTCAATATAAATGAAAATTGTTTTCTGCAGTTTGTAGTATGAGCTGAAAAAGATAAACATTAACAATTTACTTCATTTGATCTTTTCAGAACTGAGTTTTAACATGAGTTAAAATTAAGAAACAAGCCCCTTTAAGTGAGATTCACTTAAATGAATCAATTAGGCATGTGCTAAATAGAAAACCTAAGTGATGCAACTCCATTACATATTATATTTTAATGAAATACATGTAATGCATCCACTAGAACCCGACTTTCCTTTTTGCATGTAATTGCATTACATGTAATAGCATCTTGTAAACACGATTTGCCAAAGGATTTCAAATACATGCAAAAGCAAGTCATGAAAATATGCAATAACCCTTTCTAGCCCTGATTTTGGTTCGGGTGTCCAAATGCATGCAAGTGCATTGTATATTTTCAACATGTAATCACTTCTTCTACCCCCGACTTTGCAAAGAAGTTAAGTTTTTGTCATACACATGCATTTCATGCACATGTAAAAGCTCTTTCTAAACCAATTTGAGCCTTGCATTGTCAGCCGACTGGATGGTCCCGGCAGTGATTCTGTAGCCGACAGAATGATTGTCGTCGGTGTTTTGTATTTTGTAGCCGACAGATAAATTTTTTGTAGCGGACATAATGTTTGTGGCCGACGAACTCCTCCGAGAAGGTTCAGCGGATAGTATTTATATCCCGTCTGGGATGATTGTAAATCATTAATCATTGATCTTATCTTATCAAGCATAATGTAATGTCTGGCATATGCGAATATAATTTTGCTATTCTGTTTCATTGTCCGTATGCGTTGATTTCTTTACCAGTACGGTAAACATTTGGCACCGTTGCCTTATGAACCTGGAAGGTGGGAGGAATGAAGATTAATGTCAATTCAGCTTAACAAGGATCGGAATAAGGTCAAGGAAAAAGATGGAATCCGTACTGCGGAAGAGAATTTAATTCTGGCACAGCAAGCCGAACGCCGACAGAGATTACAGAAGATTGTCGACGGAAACTGGAGCGCCGAAGAATTGTTGGAGGAGACTCGGCAACGGGTGGAATTGGTGGAAGAAGCACGGGAGGAGTTCTTGAATTTGTGTTCGCCGAGGGAAGAAAATTTAGACGGAAGAGCATCAACTCGCACAGCTCACAGTGCCGAGGGAGCACGAGCGTGGAGTGACCTCTTCGTCCGGGATAGACTTCCGCGAGAAACAACTTCAGAAGATCCTTCTTCACCAAGGTTCGCAGCTATCGACACCTCCGGTGTGGGAGTGCAGACCTTCGGTGTGGGAGTGCAAACCGCCGATGTGGGAGACCAGTCCGCCGGTGTGGGAGTGCAGACCGCTGGTGTGGGAGTGCAGACCTCCGGTGTGGGAGTGCAGACCGCCGATGTGGGAGACCAGTCCGCCGGTGTGGGAGTACAAACTGTCGGTGTGGAAGTGCAGACTGTCGGTGTGGGAGTGAAGAGCGCTAGTGTTGCAGGACCGAGCAACACCTGTTTACAGAAACCAATTGTGATGTTGGGACCAAAAGAGAAACTGCCGAAGTTCAATGGCGATGGTACAGCCGATCCCATTCAACATTGCAAAACATGTGAAACGATCTGGAAGGCAAATGGGATAACTGATGAAGACGACTGGATGAGGCAATTTCCAACCACCCTACGAGGCGAAGCAATTGATTGGTTCACTGATACAGATCCACAAAAGCTAAACAGTTGGGATAACATTAAAAAGGAGTTTCTGGTAGAATTTAAACTCTTGCGAGATGATAATGAAATCGTAGCAGAGATTTTCAATACCAAACAAGGGAAGCACAAAACCATCCATGTCTACGCCAGGAGATTAAAAGACTTAATAAACAAAATGGAAAGCAAACCGGCAGACGGATTGCAAAAAAGATGATTCGTGGAAGGCTTACGCTCGAAGTTGCAGAGGAAAATGAAAATTGTGCCACCGTCGTCATACACGGAAGCTTATAACAGAGCATTGGACCTCGAAAGTGAGTAGAAGACAAAGAAGAAGAAAACTAGCTCCTCTGATTCTGATGACGACGAGCTTGCCAGAGATGATAGTAGTGACGACGAAGGCAACAGCAAGAAGGTTCGTGCCCTACAAAAGGATATGGTTCGCATGATGAAAGAGTTTAAAAACATGCAGAAGGAGCCAAAAGGCAATGAACTGTGGTGCACAGAGTGTAAGACCGACAGTCATACTAAAGGATCGTGTCCGAAGAACCAATTCTGTGACATTTGCAAATCATGGGCCATTCGACAAAGGAGTGCCCCTTTAACATGAAGACAAGAGGATCTCCGCAGGTGTTTCTTACACAGGAGGCTTCCCCGTCGGACAATAGCGGAAATACGAATAGTGCAGGTGCCACATCCAGAGGATACAGGAATAATAGCAGAGGGCAAAATAACAACAATGTGAACAATAATAATAATAATGGGAGCCGAAGTCAAACCCAGTATGATGCAAACGGACGACCGATTGTTCAAAGCCGAGCATGTAATTTGTGGGGTCATTTTGCGTGCGATTGTACAATGGCAAACACACCAAAATTATTATGCAGATGGTGCGGACCCGGCGACCACGAAGATTCCAAATGTCCAAAGTCTCGAGTAAACTTGATCACTGTCGGCATGGATGTAGGAGCATCTGACAATTGCACGAAGGCAAGAGGAGGAAAAGAGAAAATTGGGGAAAGCACAGGTGGAAATTGGAAAGGCATCGTCGGCAGGGACATCTCAGTTGAAGGACATCACCGGCACCTTAGCAAGGAACTTCGCAAAACAAAACATTGTACGGTAGATCTTACAAACGGAGATACCGGTCAAGATAAGTGACCTGCTTCTCACAATGCCCCAGTTACGGACGACCATTCTGAATCATACACCGTTTCCGAAAGCAACGAAGGACACAGGAAGGGGCAGTAGAGAAGTGATGACAACAGACCCAATGCTGCTGGCACTCACCTCCGGACGGCATCCGGCGGTCGTCGAGATGGGGATTTTGGGAAATGTTTTGACAGAGACAATTGTTGACGGAGGGTCCAGCGTGAATGTGTTGCCAGAGGATACTTGGAAGAAGTTGGGGAAGCCGACGCTGTGGCCACCTACATTCCAGTTGCTCACGGCGGACCAGCACAGGATCAAACCGTTAGGAGCCTTGAGGGCACAACCGATAACCATTGGTATGCAACCATTTTTATTGGATTTCGTAGTCATTCCATTGAAAAGAAAAGGATATGATGCTATTCTGGGACGAACTTAGTTGGTGCAAGCAAAAGTAAAACATGATTGGAAACGAAATACCCTATCAATGGAGGGCGGAGGCAAAAGATTCACAATTGACCTGCACACACAAATGGTCGGCGAGGAGGCAGCATCGTCAGATTCAGAAAGTGACGATGAAAGTGATGATGAAGGAAAGAAGAGAATGGAACCAGACGAAGGAGGAGTATTGAGACTTGACAGAGGATCGAACGATGACGACTTGGACTCGATGAATGGCCTTTACCATTAGCAAATAGAAGACTACGAACTATTTCCGAGTTGTAATATGCTAAGGGTCGATGAAGGTGAGAAAAAGGAGGAAAATGAGTGTCCGGAGGAATACAGAGAAGCAGATGACGCAAAGGAGGTTACGGCTGAAGAAGGGAAGGACATACAACACAGACCTAGAAAAAAGAAAGATCCCACCATTTGGTACACAGTGAACGGACCGCACAGGAGGAAAAGAACGCATCACACCATAAAATTACTTGAAGGGTACCGACGGCAAGGAAAGAAGCTAGATGCGCGACGATAGCAGGCACAGTGGGCGACGGAGGTAACACAGAACAGACATAAGGCGTGGCATGACAAACTCAGTAGGTTTCAGCCGAGGCAGTTGGTACTCAAGTACGACGGTCGGGATGAAATCAAACAGGAAAAGTTTAAGGCAAGATGGGTTGGACCATATCAAACCCGGGAGGTAGGCGACAATCGGGTGATAAAATTGGAGACATTGGACGAGCAAGAGGTGCCTCCGGTAGTCAACGGATTTAAATTGCAAATATATGGTGCCAAGAAGACTCCGTCGCTATCACAGAATGGCCAGTTGACTCTGTCGTCATTGCAGAATGGCGACGCCTGGAGGCAAAATTGAGGTGCTGTCTTTCTATTTTATTTTATTTTTGTCAAAATAAAATTTTCTTAAAAAAACAAGGAAAAAAAAAGAAAAAAAAATGAGAAAAAAAAATTTATAAAAAAAAATGAGATAAAAAAAAAAAAAAAAAGGTTAGTAAGTCCCGCAGGCAGATGCAGCTGTCCGCGGACATTCCCACAAGTAGTCCCCGCGGACTATCCCGTGGCAGAGGTCCACAGACTTCCGTGGGTGGCTCCCGCAAACATGTCCTGCGGGTAGTCCCCGCGGACAGTCCCGTGGGTGGCTCCCGCGCACTATCCCGCGACAGATGTCTGCAGACTGTCCCGCAGGAGGTCTTCCGCAGCGTGATCTGTCTGTCTGTTTTCATTGCTGGAAGAATTGTTGAGCTTCTCATTGCCAAAGGAGTGGTTTCAACGAAAGATTGTTGGAGTTTTGTTTCTCATTTGCGGAGAAGAGATTGTTGAGTCTGTGTAGAAGATGGGTGTGCGCAGTTTTCAAAAAAAAAAAAAAAGCGACAACAAAATCAAATGATTCAGAATGAGTTACAGATGATGCCAAAGGGAAGGGGAAGCATCAGTGGTTGCCAGAAAGAGTGTAGAATCGGCAGAAAATGGCAGAAATGGTGTGTTCCGTGCAATTTTGTGTGGGTTTCGAAGTGCTAATTTGGTCTTGGCGACGAGGGCCGCTGCCCCTCGACCCCGCCGGGGGCATTGCCCCCTGGACCCCCAGTCGTTGCGGATATCAGTCATGGGAGTCTGACCAGTTGAGAAGAGTTGAAGTTGCTGCAAGCATGGACTTTCTGTGTACCAGAGGCACTGGGAGTAGGTGTTGGCCGGGAGGCTGTCTTGGTGGATGCATAGAGAGCTCGAGAGGAGCTAATCATCCAGTTGGAGGCAGCACAGCGACACTTGGCTGAGGGTACCAAGGAATTGAAAGCAGAGAAAGCAGCACAGGTGGCTATCAAGGTTAGCTTGAAGAGACAATATGGTGTTAGCAGAGGCTACAGATGTAACGGGATGAATGTGGAAGTGATGTGACAGAAGCAGATTTTTTTGTTGCAGTCACTCTAATTTGTTTCAGAGATTTTGTAATTGTCGTCCGAAGACGACTTTTCTTTTTTGGGGGGATGGTGTCAGCCGACTGGATGGTCCCGGCGGTGATTTTGTAGCCGACGGAATGATTGTCGTCGATGTTTGTATTTTGTAGCCGACAGGTAAATAGTTTGTAGCAAACATAATGTTTGTGGCCGACGGACTCCTCCGAGAAGGTTTGACGGATAGTATTTATATCCCGTCTGAGATGATTGTAAATCATTAATCATTGATCTTATCTTATCAAGCATAATGTAATGTCTGGCATATGCGAATATAATTCTGCTATTCTGTTCCATTGTCTGTATGCGTTGATTTCTTTACCAATACGATAAACATGCATGAAAAAATGTTAGATGTAATGACATGTAGAGAACTCGATTTTGGCTTCCAAGTGAAATACATGCATTTGCATTGACCATTTAAAACATGTGTTTGAGCTAGGAGAACCCGATTTTGGTTTAAGAGCAAATGCATAACATGAAAAAGGACTTAGAGACGTTGACTTTGCTCTTGGAGAAAAAATGCTAGGACTTATGCAACACCAGTGCATATTTTAAATATGCAATCCAAACTTATAACCCGATTTTGGTCTTCAAGAGCAAAAATGTTAAGATGTAAAGGCTCTTTCTAAACCTAATTTTCCCTAGGCATTGGAAAAAGAAAGTCTTGCCAATGCATATACATGCAAAAACACTGGATGTAACACATTCCTCTAAACCTGATTTTGGTCTTGAAAAGAAGCGTTTCATGCAATGAGGCTTTTTTAACCCAATTTTTCCTAAAAACGTTGAAAGAGAAGGCTTTTCAAGAGAGTTTGCATCAAATACATATGCATGTAATGCAAGTTGGAGAACACAATTTGCCTTGAGGAGACATTTTCAAACGTGGAAGACATTTTCAACAACATTGGCAACATCTTCCACATGCAATTGCATCTTGTAATTACGATTTGAAACTAAGATTTGAATCTTTCAAAGGCTCTTGGTCATTACATATAAACACTTGAACACGATTTTGGAGAGAAGAAGTTAATTCAAACTTCTTCTTGTTCCAAATTTTGCTATTTACTTTCCAAGTAAGTGTAAGAATCTGGTTTTGCTTGCATTTCTTGATCATTTTGCTTCCTTGTTGCATTGTTTGGCTCTTTAACATTCATTTATTCAAATGCAGCATTAGTTTTTTGCTTCAATCTATTTAATGGGTTTGAAACTTCAATTTTTCGCATAAGCAAAAGATAATTCATTGCAATAAACAAAATTGCATCCAAAGCGAAGTTTTAAAGTTCACCAAAGTTTGAGTCAAAGCAAGAGGTATGTCTTTCTTTTTGTTTTTAGTTTTTGTACATACTTTACTGCTTGTTTTTTATTTGTTTATTAAGAAAAGTTGGAGATTTTCACTAAAAAATGCAAGTGCACTTCCATGCTTCCATCTTCCATGTTCAATCCATTATCCAAATTCATTCAAACTCCATATTCCTACATATGTAATTACATTCTACAAACCTGATCAAATATTTGCATCAAGTAAACATGATGGGTTTTACCACATGTAATTGCATCTCCTAAACCTAATTTTGGTAAAAGCTCACATTTTTAAACACCTAAACTCTCATTTTGCACACATCCATATGCTTCAAAACATTCTTGGCCATCCAAAACAAAAGCCCCATTTTGCCTACATGTATTCCATCATTCTAAATCTGATTTTGGTCATTTTTGCCCAAAATACAAGCTGTCCATTCTTCAATAAGTATCTAATCCATAATTCAAACACCCATCCCTCATGAATCCGTCATTGTAACTCAAATCCCACAATTTTCAAGGATCCAATCTCATTGGAAGATGTTTTCATCTTAATGTTGTGGCGCACTCTTCAAGATATGTGAGGATTTCCTCAAAGAGTAGAAACATCTCGTCAAGAAGATATGCTTCTCAACTTTCCAAATGGCTTTCCTAAAGCCGGAGTTCATGTGAAATTGCACCAAAACACTTTGATCAAAAGAGAGGGAGAGGGAGGAAGGGAAATCAATTGAAGATACTAACAGGAAAGTTGTTCCGAGTTTACATCTGAGCAACATTGAAAAGGTTCTCAAAGTGTCAGAAGTTCTAGAATGTGAAAATCTGATAAAGGAGAATTCATAACTTGATCACATCGAGTTTTCAAAGACAATTGGCAATTCATCAAAGAGAATGCAATGATGAACTCCCAATTCAGAGACTATCCACAATTGCATTATCAAGTACAAAGCCTTTGGTGATAATCTACAAGACAGATTGATTCAACAATTTCAATTTTTTTCTTCAATGCATGTAATCTAATAAATCTTCTTTCCTAGTTTGAGTTAGTCAAGGTGGTTGAGTTCCCCCTACCTTTTTCTCTTTTTTCTCACTCTTTTTTCCTATATAAGGAGTGCACCCTCCCCTCCCACCATTGTAAAAATCATCTTTTATTATATGCAAGAGAGCTCTGCCAAACTTGTGCAAGCATAATTGTAATTGTGTAGTACAATTTGGAAAAGAAAAGTGAATACAAAGAGAACATTTGTTTTGAAGCTACGTTTGGAAACATGTGATAGAATCAAATTGAAAGTTGTGACTTCAGTTTGAGTTTACTATCTTTATTCATGTTAATCTTGTGTGTCTTTAAGAACATAGTGAATATGGGAAGCAATTGGAGCCAAAGTTGTGACTGGGAGCAATTGCAATAATATAGACTAGACACTTAGATTGTAGTTTAATATTACTAGATTATCTTCATGTCATTTAGAAACATAGCTTAGAAATTCTCTACTTCTAGAAGTCTGTGCGCCCCAATGGTAGAGATTATTCTTATGGATTAGGAAAACTACACATAGATCTAAGCTAGTACGTTCTTAATCAGCCTCCGAGTTGGTGTTAGGTATTGGTATGATTGTTTCCAACTTTTAGATAGAAGTGTAGTTGTAGATATAAAACTTGCCCATTACTCGCTCCAAGAGTAAGTGGATTATTTTCTGAAATAAGAGGAAAAAATATTGGTAACACCCCTTCACAACATCTCATAACTTCTTGCTTACCTTGAGTTGATCCAAGAAACAGTGAGAAGGGAGAGCCTTCCCTTTAGGATAGGAGAGACTTTGTCTCACATGTTGTGGCTGATCCACCTATTTTGTGGCTGGATTTGCATAAACTGTCACTTGCAAAATATCCACCCAACAAACCGGTTGTCACCGAAGCAAGGCATTGATACCTTAATTCCTTCCACAATGTTGGGTTTCCGTTGCCAGTAAGTTTTCATAACAAATGGTAAGTAATCATTCCATCGAAGCCCGATACATACATATCGGCTAAGTGTGTCAATTAAGTAGATGTTTCAATTGCATTCCATTATAATTATATTATCGTTAACCAAGACCATTTAATTCTCTGAGGATGTCTGCTAATGCTTTGTACTATTTATTCTGTTGTAGTGTCTAGACCGTCTTCACCGTAATGATATTTACGTTAGTGTTGAGGTCATTGTCATTGACATTGATATGTTATGTATTAGATAATAAAATTTCAATCTTTAATTTAAAATTTATTTTAATCATGTTTTGAGTGTCCCAAATTGGGAACATGACTCATGATACTTCTAGTTATCAACTTTATTGCTTTTAGTAGAACCAATAATTTCAATTTCCAAGTCCAATCAGTATTCTTTTTCTGCTTATTTTTTCCATCACTCAATTTCAATATTTTTGGGATGCCTTGATCAAATGAATTGTCACCATATTTATGTCTTCATGCGGAGGGGCCCACGTCTCTTCATAAACATTCATTGCCTTTTACAGTTGCACCTTTTCAAGCTGGGCACTGCCCATAATATTTTATATTGAATCTGAGCTGGCCTACCCTTTAAATAAATCTCAGTTGGCCCCTTTAACTACTTTGTTATTTAATCCTTCTGATTCTGATTAGCCTTAATATGCACTTGTTCTTAATCTTTCATTGAATTGCTATCTTCCTACCACAGTTCCTTATATTGGACCTTGGTCGACCTCCCTTAGAATCCACTACTTAGAAAGCATTTTATATGTGCTAGCAGGCTGCCTTATTAAATCTGACTGCCTGCAGTTATTTATTAATAAAGACTGGTTTGTGTCAGTTTAAGGGGTTGTAACCCAAGTCTGACAGGGGCATGACATATTTCAATAGTCATCCATAGGTAACATAGGGAGCATGCCTGTTGAATCTTAACCTTGATCATTATCGTGGCAAAATTTCCATCTCAGTACGGAACCATTAAGCACTAGTATTCCTGTTGATCAAAGTTCAAACTCTACATTTCATTTCTGGGTCTTTCTTCAAGTGCTGAGCACAACTAACCCTTACTGAAAAAAAAATTTACATCAACACATCACATGGCACTCCAAATGCTAGCATCATCTACTTGTCCATTTTCTGCCTTAATTACTAAAATATGGGAAGTATATTCCAATGGTTTTACCTTTTTAAGTAGGTGTAGCAATCCTCATAAATAATGTTGATCATCAACACTTACAATGCTAGTGTTAAGAATTCCACACCAACAAAAGATCTACAGCATGCATCTATTATCAGAGTTATTCTTTCAATTTTGTCAGGTTCTTTCAAAACTTTGAAATCCATCTTTCAACAAACTTGCAAGTGGTCTTTAGTACATCATTGAATTTGAATGCAAAGAGCTAAATAAGGATCAATTCCTGCTGAAAACCACAGCCCAACACCAAATGCCCCTTATTATCAATGTACCAGACATCAACAAGAGGTTTATTCTACAACAATAAAGTTTCAAAACTCCTTCAAGATTAAAAGTACTGAAGATTCTGCTTTCAATTATCGCAAGATGGGCTTAATGTAATAATATCTCTGCGAACATATTAAGGAACCTAGCCCAACCTTTTGTCCACAATGAGATGCCACACACTTTACCCCAATGTTTTGGTAGCAACTGTGGATCTTCAGCAGCCAGGTAAGAATGACAAGTAGCGATTATTAGCAACATGTTATTTCTGTTTGTATCCAATTTTTCAGCTCTCACACATGTCAAGGATTGATTAAGGATAACTTGCTCCACATTATAGTGAATGGAGAAAATGATCTATACAGGTTTGTCCAGGAGTTGCACAACTGTTCTTTTTATTCTTTTTTTCTGTTTACTGTTAAGGGAGTGACCCCAAATCCATATTTACTAGTCAAAAGACATACTAACACACAGATCTTTAACACTATCAAATAATTTTGACACTCAGACAAAGAGCCAAATAAATTGATCAGTTCTCCCTTAACTCGCTAACAATCTAATTGTCCTTTTTGCTTTCTAGCTTGATGATTCTACAAAATAATTCCCCTTCAAATATTTTGCAGCCATTCTTTACATGAGCCTTTATAGAAACCCGATGCTCCTAACTCCCATCATGCCTCCAATATTAACTAATATAATCTTGTTTGTATCATCAAAAATCAGTAGTGTCCCGCAATGGCTAATTGTCTTGAATCCAAACTTGATACACAGCAACCTAAAAAACTCATTAAAATTTATACTGTAGTGAAGCTATACCAACAATATCTATTTGACAACATATCTAAGTCTTAAATATAATTAATCCACAAAAATACAATCACTTTTCCAACACTATTTTCCTCACCACTGTTTTATACCTACTCAAGCATTGAATTTCCTTTTCTCCTCACTAGTTGCTAGTTTCTTCATGCCAGCTTTAACAATAATGTTCCACATCTAATTCAATAACATTACAATATTATAAGTTTTCCTCACCTCAATTTTCAAGATAGGATATCTACATTTAGAATTCACTTTGATCAATTCCATATCCATTTATCAAATCCTTTGATAACTCCTGATCACAACCCAAATCAAGCGATTGCATTTTCTAATGTTTATTGTACTAGCAATCTACTTAGAAAAGGCTTTCTCAAACTGTTCATAATGTCTAGATACAAATCAGTCGTTTCATCCACAACATCCCATCTATTAATCCATCTTCTTTTCTTTAGAAAGAACCAACAGACTTTCTCAAGACAAGCCATTTGGAGATAACTATGTGAAGTTTGCAATTCAACATTTTGGTTCTCAACATGAGATTTTAGAAAGAGGTGATGGTTTTTCTTCAGACAAGTATTTTGGAGACAACTATGTTAAGTTTTGAATTTAACATTTTGGAGCTCAGCATGAGATCTATGATCAAGAAAAACAATGTATTATTATTGCCGACTAGATTTTCCTATAATGCACCACTATGTCCACTAGAAAAAAATAATATATATCTAGCTCTTAAAAGAATGAAAGCTAGCAACCAACTGATTCATCGAAATACACATCTCATAAAGTGGAGAGCTTTTCAAACATGTCAATTGTTAGCCTCCAGAGAATGGCTTTCAGTTCAAACCCTCGTCCTTACTCAAGTATATGGGTGTAAAGTAATCTCTAATGAATCATTTAGTAGCTGCTTGCAATATTGATCATCCATGGCAATTACTTTTGCAACCTTGACGCAAATGAGTGATTGGCTAGAGCTGATTTTACCACCCTTCTTCCCAATAGATAGTGTCATGTTCGCACCCTCATGCAAATGTAACCTTTGGCAGGTAGGAACGACTGAAGGGAGACCCTTAGCCGATATAATTCTCATATGATAATTTGAGATGTGGCAAAGGAATGGCTAATTAATTAAATTTTCTAAAGCCATTAATTTCAAAGGCTAATAGAATAATATTTGCATATTATAATTTATAGTCAATAATGTATTTTTAGGTAGATTAGGTTTGTTTCTAGCTTCATCTTAAGTGTTTCATTGTTTCTTTAGGAAACACCAACAACATAATTGCCTATGCATGTACTTTCATTCTTTCAATAAAATGAAGAAATTACCATTGCATAATATGTTATAAGAGTGGAAGATGATTATTTTGGTTTTATAATCCCTTGAATTTTTTTAGTGAAGAATGTTTTAAATATTTTCTAATGCTTCGTATGACCACCATGTAAACTTTCCGAACACACACAAAGTAGTTCATGTGGTTTGAGATTAAATAATTTCTTTCGAAGCTCATTGTTCTTTGAGCACGCATTTCCACACTTCCTTTTAACAAGTTTTGAGCTTGCAAGGTTCTATACTCGCATTGCATTGTTTTGATGACCAGCTCTACCCAAATACCAAGAAAATCTAAGTCGCATGCTCAAGTTTCTTCTTTGTTTGATGGCTAAATTTTGTGTCATCATTTCTTACATTTGTGCCAGTCTGGATAGGATTTAAATTACATTTGTCCTTAAATTATTTTCATGTAACGGAAGTTCTATGATCACCAGTTTGCGATCACAAAGGGACTACTCGTGATTTCTATCGCCTTTGATCTACGTTCATGTCTTCCTCAAACCTATGCCACAATCAAGCCTATGAGCTAGGATTTTTGTATTTGTGGCGAATTTGTCATTGAAATCTTTGTAACCCAATGTTTTCAAGGTCGAGTTGCTGCATTTTCAGCTAGGATTATCTCAAATTTCATCCCAATTTATTTTGCATATTTTTTCTGAAAAATCTAAAGCTTCCCCATTTCTCATGGCCTGGGGTTTACAAATATATTTTTTGGAATTCAATATGTTCATTTTAACTTGGGCAATGGAATTTGTGCTTTAGAGTCTACCTCTATTTTTGTACATTGGGATATGTGCCCCAAGTTTCGTGCAATCAAGATTTCAGCCTCTTCGATTTATCTCATTTTTTGTGCCTCAAAAATAGAAAGATGGCTTCTCTGACCGACATATTGTTAGAAGGCGGTCAAACTTAAACACCCACAACCATGGTTGAAAAACTCAGAGTAAGCAATAACTTGGTCGCCTTAAAATTTTTGGAAAACACAAAATCACCAAAATTATGCTGAAAAATTCAGCAATATATTGGCACTTTTATCGAACGTTTGAAAATATATTATATCTTAAAAACACATACATATACACCAAATTTGTAGAATAGATACTGACAAGGGATTTTCATCATATATCAATCAAAGTTTAGAGTTAAATACACAACAATTACAAAAAATTGAATGGAAAAACAAATGTGAAAGTACTATTTCCCATTTTATCTTTTTAAATTTTAAGTGATTTGTTGGTTGACTTTTTAGTCACAGATTTATTGAGAAAAACACATGGGTTTTAGCAATTTTCTTCTCTAACACTACTCGACAATGAAAAACTCAACTGCATTTTTTTGGGCAATTATATTGTTTCCTGTAGTGACGCGTGATATGTTGCAATATTAGCATTATGTCGCAGATTTCTTTAACCATGCCCACAACTACAATACTTGGAAGCAACAAATGCATAACAACATTTTTTGAATATTAATACCTTGACCAGATAATTTTGAGAAAGTCTATGCATCCTACAATGGCAGGTCTAGATCAAGACAATTTAGATGAGCGGAATTGGGAATACGTGATGGTCATTAAGCTGTCAATCATCAACAATCAGCTGCCTCAGGTAATTTCAGGAAAGATTATTGGGGAAAAATGGGAATATTTGAAGTCCCTACATCAAACGTCTGAACCATGCATTTTTTCAGAAAATGTGTTTTTCTTGATCATGATGACTCACAAAAATCAAGGACATTGTGATCATTTGGAGGCGATCAAATGGACGATGGAGGAAGAAAACATGGTGGTAATTATTACTAAGAAGTAATTGGTATAATATTCATTATATTAATAGATGAATGAATAGATCATTATAAAGAATTTACAAGAATACAAGAGTAGAAAGTTTTTAATAAGAAATTGAAGAAATGATCTTATCTACAACATATTATATAGATAACCATTAAAGTAATTAAATAATATTCTAATAGGTCAATCTATTGACAACACCGAGCTTCCCCCCTAAATTTAGCAAAATTATTTGGACTACGAGGCTTGGTGGGAATGTCCACCAATTTGATTTGATATTTGGAACATAGAGCAATAGAATTATTTTGTATTCAACCAACCACCAAATGTAATGACAATGAATGTGCGTTTGGTCCTTTCAAGGAACACTAGATTCTTGGCAAGTGGAACTCCCTCATTATTAGAGAAAAAGAGAGTTGGACCTACTTGAGATATTTGCATATCAGCATGCATTCGACGAAGCCAAACTACCTTAGTAGCTCCTCAATACTTTGCTTCTATGGAAGAAAGTGAGACCGCATGCTTCTTTTTAGTAGTGC
This sequence comes from Cupressus sempervirens, assembly GCA_028749045.1. Taxonomy (NCBI): domain Eukaryota; kingdom Viridiplantae; phylum Streptophyta; class Pinopsida; order Cupressales; family Cupressaceae; genus Cupressus; species Cupressus sempervirens. Next base: position 265,419,081 of record CM053792.1, read on the forward strand.
AGGTGACTGCACCAATTCCCAAACTAGACATATATCCATAGTTTGACGTCTTATCATCAACCAAGCCTACCCAATTGAATCTATGAACCCATTAGGTCTTCAATTATGACTCTTAGTGTAAAGAAGTCCATAATCAAGGCACCCTTCACATAATACAACACACGCTTCGCTGCTACCCAATGATCATCCTTGGGCACTGTCATGAAGCATGAAATGTAGCTCACTACAAAACTAAGATCATTTATAGTGGCAGCGAGATAGATGCAACTACCCACTAGTTGCATTTAAGTGGTTTCATCAACAGAAGGAGAATTAGACTTGGATGACAGCATCAAAACATTCTCCATAGACGTCAAAGAAGGTTTACAATCCTGCTTTAGAAACATATCATGCAAGTTCGCAGCATACATAGACTAGGAAATAAGAATTATATCCTAAGTCTACCAAACCTCAACACCTAAACAATAATTGACAAGCCCCAAATCTGTCATATCAAAATCCTTGCACAGGTCTTGCTTGATTTCAGCAATCAAATGAGTTAAACTACTAGTAATAATCAAGTCATCCACATGTAAAACAAGAAAGACAACATCATCACTTGAGTGTTTGATATACAGATTACTATCAAGAGGGCTATGCTGAAAACCACAAGCAACCATGTAGCAATCAATCTACCACGCTTGAGGGGCCTAATTGAGTCCATGGACTACTTTCTTGAGTCAACATACTTGGTGGTCTTTGCCAACAACCTTGAAACCAAGAGGTTCTATCATGTAGACTTCTTCCTGCAACTCATCGTTGAGGAAGGTAGTCTTAACATCCATCTGATGGAGTTTCCATCCAAACTATGTGGTAATGATGAGATGATACGTACCAAAATCAATTTCCAATGGTTCCTTGTTTGTGGCCTTCTACTGTGATTGGATATGTACCTAATTGGTTCATGGCATCATCTCCCATAGCCTTGGCAACAGATGAGCAGATCTCAAAGAAATCATCTTTCCACATTAGGATTCCACTTCCTATTCTGATAAAAAATGGGAAACATTCATGCATTTGTAATTGGTCTATCTTCTTCAAGCATTTGACAATGTTTTGGCTTCAAGCACTGTCCATCTTTGCAAGACATTATCAGTTATCAGGGGGGGACTAGTGTTATCTACTTTCTTCCTTCTTATGGCGATATATTTTATTGTATATACATGATGTATGCAGTGCTTGAGAGGTGTGATTAAATCCTCCATCCATGCATCTTGTTTGTTTCTCTCTTTTGGAGAGGATTTTTGTCCCTTAAGGTTTTCTCCCATTCTTCATCTATAAGAGATTAGTTGCATTTCTTTATACATGGGTACCTAACATGGCCTAGTTGTTGAGACCCATCATCACATCATTTTGCATAAGTTGCACTTAAGAGGGGATGTTAGAGTAAATAAGTTTTCATTTATTTATGATGCTTAAGTCCAACTTAGGCTCATGAGTTTATTATGCATTTTTAAGTGAATAGGTATAGTTTATTATTATTTTATTACCTACTTCTTTGTTAATTGTTTCAGGTGGTTGTACATGTACCTACCCTCGTATCTCATTAGTGTTCCCATCCTTGCCTTGCCTATACAAGCAAGCTTATGTCCATTGTTTGACATCTCAATATCATCTATCTTTCCTAGTGATCTTTTCTTTCTTTCCCTTTCTAGAAGCTATAGTAGTCATTGATCCTAGCTTAGTGGTTTTTAGACTCCAACACAAATGTGAGTCTCCTATAAAATCTTACTCCCTCAAATGCATTGTACAACTTCTTGTTGGCACTGGGACAACATCCCTCACAAAGTTTGTGACATGGTGTAACTCCCTCCTATGGTTCTATAAGACTATTGGTTGTATGAAGCATTGACAGGTCGATCTTTCAGTGCAATGGCAACCCTAACCATTCTAACAAGTGGTATTAGAGCTTTATCATAGGTTCAAATCCACACAAGCCATAGCAAGTGATGCTGGGAGGGGGATTATTGGCATTGGGCCAGCATCCCTTGTGGGGTTCACGACTTGGCTCAACTGCCTCATGTGGTTCTATAAGACTATTGGTTGTATTGGGCATTGACAAGTCAATCTTTTGGTGCAATGAAAACCCTAACCATTCTAACACTTTTTAATATATCTTCCCAATGGAGGTGAAACGTCTCCTCTTCCTATTAAGATGGAAAGTAGGGACAATTATCTAATATCCTCAAAGTAGAAGATTATCTTCATTTAAATCTTTATTTCCTTATAGATTATACCTTCTCACTCTTGTACTACCTTTATAAATATCTAATCTGCTCTGGTGTGCCTGGTTTGAAATTAACAAATACACAGTATATATACTGTTGCTGATTATAAATTTTTAGTTTATACAAAAATGGTATTAATTTCCAAGAGCAATTTGAACTTAATAGTATACAACTTCTGTAATGTTCTTTACAACAATATTGGAATATATTCCATCACTCTATTTCAGATATTGATTACTTCCAGAGAATCGTATAAGCTGGATATATGTCTCGTCTATTCTGATTTGAATGTATTCTCTATACGTGTTTCACCACAGTACTTCTTTCAATCCCTCTTCCATTTATTCTGTAAGTCCTATGAACTGCAATATCTGTTATGGTTTCGGTTCAAACCCCTCTTCAGATTTCCTTTGATATTGACCTCCCTGTTTGTTGTCTCCACCAACGCTTCCATTGATTTGAAAGTTGATGAAACTCCCGATGTATATATACTACTGAATGATGAATAGGATTGTATCCTGTTGTGAGTATTTAGGAGTCGGTCCAATATGCCTTCTTTTTTTGTCTCCTTGTTCGATCCTTGATGTTGATGTATCAATGAATTGTAATTGGGTTCTTTTGGCCCTCCATGATTCGCTGATTTAAAAGGTCAGGCAATTTCATTATACAAGAAATATAGCAAGCACCCCGAGCCTCCAACGATTAATACACTGAGATGCCTATGAGTGTATAGACATAATGAAGATGCATGTAAAGGATTATTCATGGTGGCTTAAATTGTTTGACTTGGTACCTCCTACTCTTATATCTACGTGAGTCCATGAACTAGGCAATCCATCTCGGTATTCTTTCCAACTGAATCAATGTAACCAAATGAAATTATCCTTTGATGCACGTGAAGTGATTACCCAACGATCAAAATGAATATTTGTATTATTTGCCCCTCAATATATCAGTTATTCACTCTTCTTCAATATTTCGTTCTCGACGTGAATGTTCCTCACCTTTTGTTGTTATTACATTCCCTATTAAATATGGCCAGCAGTATCTTCTAGGTTGTGAACTTGGTCAATTACCAACATTGAGATATATGGTCACAACCTTTGGCATGACCGATCACTATTAGTTATAATCTCTCTCTACTTTATTTTCAAGATAGATTTTTTTATTGTTTTTCTGAGTGATGAATTAAATAACTATATTTGGAGTATAAATTTATCTTGTGTATACGTATATACGTATATGTCTTATATCATTTCATATAATAGAAGTCTCATATTTTATTTCATATAATATAAGTGAGGATAGATTATAATCGCGTCATATAGCATATGTTATCAAATTCCTATTACATATAATATATAATAATAAATTATATTATTATTTATTATTACTTATTCTATCATTAATTTATTTATTATTAAATCTTATAATTATGGGGACATGATAGGTGTCGTCAAATCCACTTTATTTGCTCAACTAATTTTGATTGCATTTCATATTTATAATTCATGTTATTTTTAGGTTCTCCAATTCCTACTAAATTATTCTATATTTAGTTTTCAATTTTTCCTCGCTCCATCCATATGCCTTTCAAATAAACCTTTTTGCCTTTTATATCTCATGGTTGAGGAAGTTACAATTCTTAAGTTCATGCCTTTCGACCATTCATTGAATTTTAATTATATTGCGTTTTTTTTTGTTCTATTGTATTTTAATATTATTATTAGTTATTAATGATTAATAAATCCTATTTCAAGAAGGGGACATTACAAATAAAGTCTTCCTCTAACTCAAACACCCCGACTTTGCAAAAGAGACGTTCTCCCTCCTCCAACTATTATTTTGGCCTTGTCCATCTACCTTTTTCACATTGAAGATGATGTGACTTTGACCAACCTTAGACTATTAGCAGCACCTTTGCTCTCCGAATGATAATTGTCCCTATATGTGCCTTTTGGTCAATGATCATACGTGGGGTTAAGTTTATCGAGATATTATTTTCTCTCTCTAATGCCTTTTCTTACAGACTTGCTATCAATAATAAATGTCTTATTTCTTTGTTAATTTTTGGACATGCATTCAAGCTGATGCTCCCTTTGTTCTTCCACTTCATGGTTTTTTCAAATCGATGATTTCATGCTCCTTCCCAATTTCTTAAGTGACAATCTTAAGCCATACGATTGCCTCCATCTATTCAATTTTTTTAGATACAGTAAGAGGCAAACCATAGCAATTTCCTCAACAGGAAGGTACACATTTCTGGCACAAGAACCTCATAAGGAACAGAAGCTTATATTTGCAATTTTCTTGTGATGAAACATTTTTAATTCACTCTATTTATCCCTATTCTATTTCTGCAGTTCTTCCAATCCATTGTTCCAACCCAAAAAGCACCATCAGAATTCCTAGTAGATTATTAAAGAATATGCTTTGTACCAATATATGATATTTATATATTAATGTTCAAAGGTAACTAAAATAGGTTAATGGAATTAGGAAAAAAAATACATTTCAGTCAAAAACTTGGAAGAAAAAAGAAAGCAAAATAATAATTCAAATGAGCTTTCCTGTGCCTTCAAAACAACAGTTGAAGAAAGGAATTTACCAGAGAACATCAAAAAGGAAGGCATTGATGACTCTGACGAATACAAACTTTGAGTCTAGCCATCTCTTAGATAAAAAGAGAAATATGTCTTTGATCCACATAATGAATAAGATCTCATAAAAAAACTTTCCCTAAAGAGGCAATAAAACATACCACAAATCTCATAATGCACAAGACACCTAAAAATAAAATGCTCTTCTAATTTTGGTCCTTTCTTACAAAGCCTACAAATGCTTTACTCTCTCAAGATAAAATATTCGACTCCATGGAAAACTAATGAGAGCATACTTACAATTAGCCCAGAGCAAATTTCAAACCAAAAGCAAGCCTATTCTAGTTGGTAGGAATAATGTGCCCATCTTCTATATGGATATATTGCTTCAGGTAGTGTTGCATTGTTATTGACAATGGTTCTATTGGTTCTATCAAAATTGACTTTGTCTAGATGAGATGACCCTTACTATAAAGGTCACCCAAACTGACTTTTAGCAATTCGTCAATCACTTAGCATGCAACCGTAAATGCGTAATGATATAATGTTTTTAAACAATTCACCAAGTAAACGGATGAAACAAATGCAATGGATAATAGTAGATACCAACAATATTCAGGAAAATTCACTTTTATTAGCATTCAGAGACTGATCTGTACAAACTCTAGTGGAAATAGCAATTGTTGAAATATTTCAATTAAAGGTAACAGCGTCTGAGCATATACAGTTCTGAACTTAATTTTAAAACAATGAAGCAACATCAAGAACCTGGGATTTTGCATCCATGAGTTGTCACATGCATGAGTCTTTAAAAATGGCACCTCTTCCTACCGGTCTGCAACCCTGCTGGTGTAAATCACTGAATGGTGGCTCAGGTCTGCTCCTGTTTGGGCATTACAGCACTGTCGTACCTGTACGGCTCAGGTACGATTTTTTTATATAATTTCTCAGCCCTCCAAACAGTGCCCAAACTGATATGTGGTGAGTCGCCTAGTGTGATTAAATAGCCCCCTAAAAATATCGAAAGCAATTCTGAACAGTTTGTGAAGTGGAGACAATTTTGTGACCTGTGCCTTGGTACGGCTCTGACATGTACGGCCCTGCTCAACAAAATAATCGGCTGTGTATTGGATGCTTAACTTGGTAAAATTTGAGACGCCTTAGGGTAATGTATAACCCTTCCCGAGCAAAAATTCAGACTCCCATGCTGAGGAAAGTTATGAGCAAAATATGAGTTCAGACCTGATCAAAATCTCATCCGAATATGCACAGATTTTCTCCTGAACTTGGCGAATTGATCCTGTAAGAAGATGATGAACTCCGAACCCTTGCAAAAACAACTCAAATCCTCAAAACCACTTTTCAGAATGATCCTTCATGAAATGGTTGAATACCATCTCCAATGAGCAACCCTTCAGAAGATATCTCACTTCCTCAGTTATGCAAATCCAAGGGAGTTTTCGTTCCCAAAGACCAAATGGAAATTTGCAGACCAAAGACCACAAATTGCTCCAATATAATAAGTAGTAGAATCCACAAAATCGCTTGTCCAAATGGGTGCCTCCTGCCCTCTATTTATTCACTTTTTTAAGAAGTCACTGGGAGCTTCTAGAAACATCTTTTATAAAATCTTATTATAATGCACTTTATTATTAAATAACTTTATAAAATTAAATAAATAACTTTATAAAAATTAAAAGTGCAATCTCAATTCAACATTAGAACATGTAGGCCCCACTTACTGGATGTAGGATTAATTATAACTCTCCGAGAGCAAAAATGCAATCATCTGGCAATAGGATGACTATCTCTCCAAAATCATTTGCCTACAAGAGCCAATGATAGGCAAATCTACTGTAGGAGTCATGTCGCTAGAAAGGGGACATGACACTAGACCTTGTAGATCTCATCCCAAAGGCCACTATAAATATATCTTTTAAACATTTGGGGGGGCATTGATCGAGGTGTTGGAAGAAGACAATTGATATCAATACCAGTTCCTGCACGAAATTTAATCGACATAATAGGAAAGATTGTCTATCTCTTAAGAATATCCAGCAAGAATTTTCTGTCCCAAACCCTAAATCAGGTGATTCTCTCCCCAAGGAGAATTTAGTTGATAAATGCACTCATAATTCTGACAAGTCAATCCATAATGAGTCAAGCCCTATTCAACAAACTAAGAATTTAAGTGGTGACAAGGAAACCACAAATAAGACTTTGAACAAGTTCGTTTCTCTTACTAATCCCTTGTTTGAGGAAGAGTTTGAGGTTAGACCCGCTACTTCTGCTGGTAGTTTGGTAACCCCAAACCCCTTTGCTTGTCAACCTACCCGAATGCATGTTGAGAGAGAGAAGGCCAATCCTGACAATGCCCCAGTGTTAAATGCTCATCAACTTGCTCTATCTAGTATCAATTCTAAGGTTATGCAAGACAAGATTAGCACTATGCAGGTTATTGAAAAGACAAGGATCTCTTGTGGCACCCCTTCCCATATTTTGGAGAACTGCACCAAAGCTCTCAATAATTTTGCAATTTCTAATGTTGTAGGAGGAAATGATGATGGTTTTACTGAGGTGGTTGGAAAGAAAAAAAGAAAAGACTTATGAGAGATCTAATAGCCATAAAATCATTGAAAAACAAAATAAAACCAAGAGCTCAGACATTCCTTCTTGCTTCAACAGAATTTGCAGATCCCCTGCCCCCGTCCCCCCTGCCCCCCGACAAAAACAAAGTTAGCAATGAAGTTAAACCTGCACAGTTGGAATGTTAGAGGGTTGGAAATGGTTGACAGAAAGTATGTGGTCAGGTGGTCAGGTATTGGTGTAATAAGATTCACAAAAAAGACTTTATTTGTCTCCAAGAAATTAAATTCACTGGTTTTCATGCATCCAATACTCTTAAATTTGTTTGGAACAAAGCCTCTAGTTTCTACTCTGGTCATGATAGAGTTAAAGGGGGAGTAGCTATCTTACTTGGACCTCAATGGCAAAATAAAATCATCAGCAAGGGGGCCTCTCCTTGTCACAGAGCTATCTGGATCACCTTAAAACTCCATGACCACATTATTGGCCTTCGCAACATTTATGCCCCTAATGATTATAGAGAGAGATCTAGCTGCTGGGACTGGTTCTCTGAGCATCTTACTAATACATATTGGATTCTCACTGGTGATTTCAATATAATTGAATGCAAACATAATAAGGTGGGAGGAAATAAACTTGAATGGAAAGGCAATGAGCTTTAGTTTTGGAACAAGATGAAGCGAAACTTAACATTGTTGATCCTCTCTCTAGAATGAAGAATGAGTACAATAGCATTTGTTATACTTGGTGTAACAATCAGTATAATAAGAGGAGAATTTATTGCAGACTAGACAGATTCTACTTAAACTCTGCTTTGCTTGGGTTTGATCAGTCCAATGGTAACAATCTTGTTTGTGTTCAGCCTGCTAGCATTTCAGACCATTCCCCCGTTCAAGCTTACATCATAATTAAAGATATTAATTATGTGGTAAGTATTCAGAGATCCAAGAATTCTTTAAACTTAATACTTCACTGCTGCAAAATGATGAATCCTTGGATGCTATTAAAACTGTTACTATCCTCTCTAAATTTTGTTCTGAAAAGTGCAATCCTAAAAGTAAGTGGGAGCAATTAGTTGAAGTGTGGAGGAAAATGTTTCAGTTGATAGGAACCAAAGAGGCTTTTGATAGAAATTACAGTGGAAACTATTTTTGGAGGGAACTTAATAACATTGAAAATGAGCTCCAATTCAAAAGAGATGATCAGACTCTGATCAATAATCACATTCACACTAAATCCCAACTTAGAAAAGCTCAAAATTACGAAGTTCAAGGCCAAAAGGTCAGAGCAAAGGCCTAATGGACCGAGGAAGGAGATAGAGGCACTAGATATTTATTCAACTTGATTAAAGCCAAACAAAACAGAGAAGATATTAAAAGAATTCAAAATGAAAATGGATTCACTAAATGATTCCTATGAAATCCTCAATACTTTTGTGCAGTTTTATACTAATGTCTTTGCTTCTGAAGTTGATAACAGGAATAACTCTACTTTGAACTGTTGCATTAAGCTCATTCCTAAAAGATTCAGTCAGAGCCAGTCCAGTCTACTTCAAAAAAGTATCGATATCAGAGAAATTGAGGAAGCCATTGCCTCAATGGCCAATGGGAAGTAACCAGGACTTGATGGTCTACTAGTTGAATTTTATAAGGCCAATAAAGAATGGATCTCTGTCGAATTGCTTGAGTTTTATGAATAAGTTTGTGAAACTGGCACCCTAGGAGAAAATGTTAATAGAGGGGTTATTAAACTCTTGCCTAGGTCTGGAGATGTCTCTTTGGTTCAAAACTGGAGACCTATTAACCTATAACATTACTTAATATATCTTATAAAATTATTGCTAAAATTTTGGCTAGAAGAATCTCAGATATTCTTAAAAATATTATCTCCAAGACTCAAATTGGATTTATAAAGGGAAGATACATCTTAAATAACCTTCTAACTACTTAAAAGGCTATGCATTGGGCCAAAAGTAATGAGCAAGATGTCTCCATGGTTTTATTGGATTTTGAAAAGGCCTATGATAGAATTGAATGGGGTTTTGTGGTTGAAATGCTAAAGGTCTTTGGATTTCCTCCTTACTATTGCACTTGGGTCAACATCCTTTTCAAGGATTCAAATATCATCATTGATGTCAATGGTGTGCTTTCTGATCCTATCTCCCTGGGCAGATCCATAAGACAAGAATGCCCCTTGGCTCCTGCTTTGTTTGTTATTGCTGTTGATGCATTATCCTAAATTCTTAAAAGCACCCAGCTCGGTGCTCCAGTCAATGGTTTAACTCTGCCTAACAATGACGATCTCCTTATTGAACAATTTGCTGATGATACTGCCTTGTTTGTAGAGATGAATGAGATTAACTTTGAGAACATGATTGATAGAATTCAATTGTTCTGCTTAGCTTTAGGGGCAAAGATTGCTCCCATGAAGTCCACTGTTCTAGGTTGGGCAGACACTCCTCCTGACTGGCTTAATAACAAGGGCTAGAAATGGCAAGGGCCTAATGAGATTGTGAGGTACTTGGGAATTCTTTTTGCTTTAAATCCCTCTACCAAAGAGATGTGGAACTGGATCTTAGAAAAAACGTATTAATGGCATGCTTTATATTGCAGGGAGGGGTCAAGTTGTACAAAAAGTCCCTTCTTCTCATGTAGTTTATTACTCCTCGACTTGGATGTTAGCTAACTATCAATCAAACAAGTTGGATAAAATCTTGAGAGACTTGTTGTAGTCCGATAGTATTGGCAATAAGAAAAGACATTGTGTGAAATGGGATTGGTGTTGTTCTCCAAAAAATATGGGGGGGCTCGAGCTTAAAGATTTAAAAGTTCAAGGCCTAGCTCTTGCCTCCAAATGGATTTGTTAAGGCCTTGAATGGAAATGAACCTTGGAATATTCTTATAGGAAATAATATTACTATGTCTTCTATCAAAAAAGTAAAGATTGGTATAATACTCCTTTGCTTGACATTGTTTTTGGAGACTTTGACCTAAAAGGTTTCGGTTCTAAAGGTATTTTCTTCCATTTGGAAAGCCTGGTGCCATGTTAGATCCTTCATTTGCCATAGACCTGCTGTAGGAAAAAGCCCATACTATGTTGTGATGGATAAATCTATTTGGTGGGGCATTAGCCTTAACAACAAACCTCTTGCTCTAACTTAATGTTGCTCTGCTAAAAGGTGGCATAATGCAGGCATCTCTCTCATTCAAGATATTATGGTTGACAAGGATTTTGTGTCTTGGAGGCAATTTGCAAGAAGTTTAACATTCCAAACTCTGAAAAGAAAACTTATACTCCTATCTGCAAGGCAGTGCGTAAATTCTTTCCAAGTATTATTCCCAGCTCTGAACAGTTGCTAGATCAGATCAAATGGGTGGATGGCAGTAATTTTAAAAGTTGCTCCTGCAAGCAAATTTACAATATGCTTAAGCATAATGAAGACATCATTAATAGAATAAAACTTGTTTGGGGTTTTAACTGGGAGATTTCTAGATGGCACCTTGTTTTTTATTTGTTTTGGCAATCCCCTATTGAGCCCAAAGTTGTGTATTTTAGATGCATGCTCCTCCTTAAAAAACTTGTTGTTGGATCTATTCTTTCTTCTTCTGGTGTTCAACCTGTTATTTGCTCTGTGTAACAACTGTCAAGAAATTGTTAAACATCTTTTTTTCGAATGTGTGATTGCCATAAGACTATGGTCAATGTTTTTTTGGTCATCCCATCAAGTGGAACTGTAATGATGGTCTCTCTTGGCATTAAATTCTTGCAGGCTTTGTTCCAAACTTTGATTTCAATTTGAATAGATTCTGGTTTGTTCTAACTACTGAAATCATGTGGACCATTTGGAAAAAAAGGAATGAGGAGATTTCCCAAAACAGCAAACAGGACCTTACTGAGTTTAACTTTAAACTCACACATTTCTATATTGTTTCTCAGATTACAGCTACCATTGAGGTGCCAAAGGAAAGATTTAATGAATTAATTGAAGGAGCCATGATTATCTTCAAAAGAGAAATCCAAAACTATAAGAAGATGAATGCTGAACAGATGCTTACAAATCATGGTGGCACTGAGACTCAAGGGAATCAGAGCTCTAAGGACTTGGAAGCTGGTCAGAGGCTTGATAACCAAGTTGGCAATGAGGGGTAAGGGGAACAGATGAACTTCAACTTCCTTAATGCAGCTGAGCAGACTAATGATATTAATCCTTATGACACCAGCAACCTGAACCATTTCAACACTCTGAGAAGGAACTATGATGAGAGGGTAAATTTTGACGACTCGGACTACAAGGTCAACTGGCACAAGAACTAGATTATATAGAATGAAAGGAATTATGAATGCTAAAGTTGATCTTTTTTGTTGTTTTGGTGGCTATAAAAAGGCTTTATGTGCTGTATATTTTGATACTCTCTTAGTCAGCTTTCAAGTAACTTTGCTGACTCCTTTCTAAATCGTACTTCTCTCTTGTTCTCAACCTATTTTAATACAATAACAAAAAAATTCAAGCCTGCACGAAATTTAAATTTTTAAACATGCATTGTGAACGAAACTTCAAATATAATATCCACGTCCAACATTATATTGATCTCTAAAGTAGCACTTTAAAATAGAAGTTCATATGCATTAAGAAATTGCTGTCATGTCACTGCCATAAGAAATCACCTGTATGCCCCATTTGGAGCAAGACAAGATAAAGACAGAAAGAAATATAATAATAGTAATAACATGTCTGAAGAACTCCGTCAAGTGACTGCCAATATGTTGAATATATGGATAGTTATCTTTAACCAGCCTAAATCACATCGGTTCCAAACAGCCATGATTAATGAAGAGATGGTCATAATTTGGAAGGGGCGCCTCTTTATGAAGAGGGAATTCTTAGCAAAGGTTGTGACCGTACACCTCATCTTCAGGACTATATAGGCAGATATGCACTTGGAGAAAGAAGGAATCAGATTAGAGAATTCTGAGATATAAATTACACTCAGTAAAAGGCGGCCATTTGTTATGTAGCAGAACAATTGGTATCCAGAAAAAAAAGGCAGCCATTTGTATGTAGTAGAACGGTTGGTATGCAATATGGTTAAGGTCTATTATTGATTATGAAATCTCTCACCAATCTTTGATTTGTTTATTTAACTAACCTGCCATCTACCAAGGATTTAGGATTAGTGATTATTCATTGGATTTTAATATAGCAATCTTGCTAGAAACTGTTAAGGGAACATGATAAGGAGATGCAGGAGTACGTGTCCTCTCAATTAAGTGGACACCCATTGAGTTGGTTGCTTGTGGGGCCCCCAATGAGTTGGCTGTGGACCAAGGGGTCAGATTGACTTGGTTGATTGTTCAACGCTCTTCGGGTGAATTGTGAGGGACAGTCTCCATGCATCCTATATTACATTCCCCTCAAGTTTCTAATGTGGTTGAAGCAATAGTATGCATGTTTGCACAAATTGATTATTATTTTCTAATTCAAAAACTATTGTGTAATCTATTGAAAGAATACTCTTGCAAATAAAGTGTATTTTGGATTTGTTATTTTTTGGGGAAAATCAGGCATACCTCCAAAATGAGACATTACAATTGCACTTGTTTAGACACTCATTATTCATATGATGTCTAAAATTGATGTTCAATGTAACATGTTCATTGATTTGAACATAGCAGCAATTAAATATAGAAATTTATGGTTCATTGTTTTCAGTACAACAAACGATACAAAATCAGAAGTGTAATGACAACATACATTTTTTACAACTGCATGTTCTTATTTGACATATGCCTGATTTCAAATTACAGCCATATACAATCATGTTTTTAATTCCACAACTGAACGCTATGCAGCTCTAGAACTTCTGGTGATAGAAAAGGATAACAACTGTCTGTTGTCAGTCAGCAAGGCTACATTTCCATGTATGCAGTCATTCAAAAGCTGTAGTTATTTTCCATAGTTGCAAAAGCTTGACTACAAATGACTCTTTTTTTAAAACACTAATGTCATGTGCCTTTTCCCGCCAATAATCTGGCCATCAGTATAATTTAAACAGGCGTTTTTCAGAACTAATATTATATAATAAAAACATGCAATAATATCAATATCAATAATTAAAGTTAAAATAAATTGACATAGAACGCAAGAATTTAGAACTAGTGCTCGAACTAGACCACAATTCAAATAAATAAATAATCTTAAAAAAAAGTGAAATCTTCAAAATTAAAAGCTGGTGTCCTATTTGGTGTCGTGGTAATATGATTTAACTGCGGATAATTTCCTTGTTGGGAGCATGTCAAAAGGGTGGAAACATTGTCAGAAAAAAATTGGGCACAAGAGCATCACCATCGTTGGGAAAATGGGTATGAATCGTAAATCACCATGGTTGAGGACCTAGCGACTGCATAACAAGATACACACATTAGACACGCATGAGCTATTAAATAAACATTTTAAAATATTAATTATTTTAATAAAAAATATTAATTATTTTAATAAAAAATAATACGTACCTCAAATGACTTTTGATTGACTTTTCCACCACATCATTATATTGTATACCTATGTACGTGCACATAGATATAGGAATAAAAGTAACACCATAATATTATTTTAATAAATAATATGATGCCACCTCATAAGTACATCTATGTGCAAGTAGATAATTGATCCTGATTTATAACCTTTAAATCTTTTTTCCATATTTATTCAATTTTCTTGCTAAAACCAAATGAACACTTGGTATATTTATTTGGCGTCCAAAAGCCAAGTCTCTTCTTTATAAGTTACGGGTTCTTGGAAGCCAAAGAGACTTTGATACCTCTTATATTATGGAGCCAAGAGAGTCGGAAGGCAATATACATATCATCTGACTTCTTTTATTACACCCGATTTTCCTTTCCATACCATTTGACTTCTTCTTTTAGCACCGACTCCCTGCTATATTGCGGATACCTCTGCAGATATCGTATGAAATCTCTGCATTTTACCATTGTTAAACATTGGAATTCTCTTCCACGTTTTTTGCCCTTTTATTGAGATTTTGCTGAAGACGTGATTATCAATCACACTAAGTTTGCGCCTGGAGATTTATCCCGACGAAGAGTTGAATCATTAGCGTCTAGTGTTGTCCTGCATTTTGTCACCATAAAATGTAGGTAACAGTACGAAACTTTTTCAACTTTAGTTTCGCATTTCTTTGAGTTTAATTCATTATTTAATTGGTTAGTATTCATCAACCAATTAGTACCAATTGATATAATGAATCTTTTTACTAAAGGCCTTCGTCAAGTCTTTTTCGTTTTTCTTTATGTTGAGCCTTTGCTTGATTTTTGAAGCCTTCACAGTCCATTCTTTGCTTTTGAGTTTGCGTTTGCTTGTTTTTGGTCCTTTGGATTTGCTGATGTCATGCATTTCGTTTTTCCCTTCGATTCGATTTAACCTAGGGGTCATTCGGAGTTGTCAGTCAAGAGATATGGTCATTTTAGTGCCTCAAAAGTAGACATTTTAGGTCCAACAACACGAATTAAAAAAACAATGTTATATTTTCATTTTGACATTCACTTTTTCAAAAAAAATAACATTTACTCACTTTTTGTTATGTTTTGAAGTTACTTTTCATTTAAATTTATAACTTAAAGTGACTATAGTGCACTTTATGTTATAATTTTAAGTTGAGTTACTTTTTAATTTTTCACTTAAAGTGACTATCGAACTATATTGTTACTTTTTAAATTTTTTATTTTTAAATCAAATACTTATATAAATGTCACTTTAACTTAATATTTATGAATTATATTGATTAATATGATGCATAAATGTTATTTTTGACCCAAATTGTTGACATTTTTATAAAAATAAGTGAAATACATAACAAAATAGCCTTAAAGTGGACTTTTTATGTGCATATGCATGTAAAAAATTATAAAAATTGGAAACTTTTCATGCTATTGCACATAAAAACTCACTTTGAGGTCATTTTTCATGCCATTACATCAAAAGCTTCTAAAAGTGGACCTTTTTGATGCAATGACATGAAAAGTAGAGTTTTGTGCTTATGCATCAAAAAGGTGAGACATTTTTTAAAACATGTAAGTGACTCAAAAAGGTCTGATTTTGATGACCTGCATATTTTAAAACATGTAATGGCACCCAAAAAGTGAGATGCATGTTTTAATATATGCAATGACACTTATAAAGTCCGATTTTGAAGAACTACATGCATTTGCTCCCCAAAAACCCAATTTTGATCATAACTTGAGATTTACTTGATGGTTTTGCATGAAATCTTTTCCATTAGGGTCGTTTTTGCTTAGCCATGGATTTTCTAACATTAAAAATGGATTTATTTTGCTAAAAAACAATTTTTCAATTTTTTAAACTCCTTCCAAGGGCACGTTTTTGGAAAAATCTTCAAATAAATCTATTTTGAGTGATTTAAATCACGTTTTTGCAAGGAAAAGAGGAGTTTTGGCATCTTCAATCATTTGCAATACATCTTGGCTCACATTTTTGCACTTAGAAGCCAAAAACGAATTCATTTCATGTCTTTTTATGAATCACGTTTTCGCTTAAAATGCCCGGAAAATTGGGGTTTTTATCCACTTTTCTACATTTTGGAGTCACTTTTTTGCATTTGGATCCATGTATATCCATTTGGGAAAGTCGTTTTTGCATTTACAAGTCAAAAATGACTCAAAAACATGCATTTTTAGGTCACGTTTTTGCAAAAACGGCCCAGATTTTTGCATTAAAAAGTCTTTTTTTTGTTCAAAAAACTCAAAAAAATGCATTTCCAGCCCATACCCTTGATCAAGAGGGATTGTTTTTGAGTTTTAAATGCATGATATTGTCTTTGGAGATCATTTATTTGGCACTTTCATGTCAAATTCGACCATTGAATGTCCATTACATGCGTGTACGAAAAAAGTCAAAAGGTTGTTTGAAAATCCGGATTTAAGAGAGAATTGGTCTTAAGTCTATAAAACTTGCTATTTTGGCTCTTTCTCTTTCATTTTTGGCACTTAATCTTCATGTAAGTGGAATCTTTCTAACTTGCTCATCAATTCATGCTTATCTTGCTATTTCCATACATATTATTGCTTGATGATTGTCATTCGTCCATATATATGCCATGAAAAGTGCATTTTTCCTTTTAAAATGATGAAAACTCCAAATTCGAATTTGCATGTTGAAGTGGCTTTCTTTTTGACATGTTTTGAGTCTTTTGCCAAAGGCATGTGTTTGTTTTTGTGCTTTGTGCTTGCTTGTTGGTTTTCTCCATTTTGGAAGAAATTGCAAGTTCTTTCCCAAGAACTTGAGCATGTTTCACTTCGCTCCACTTTCCATTTTCCATGCCACAACACTTCACATCTCATCTAACAAATGCGATTACATGTTTTTCATCTCATTCACCATCCGCATATGTATGTAATCCCATTTTCCGCTTCCATTTTCACCTCTCCATATGCATGCACACCTCCATGAGCAAATACATACTTTTCCATTTTCCACATCTTTCCATACTTTGCACCTCATCTTCCATTTGCACTTACATATAAAAGCTCGTCCTCCATCCGCATTTGCAAGTCATCTCACTTTCCATTCCTCATTACATGTTGCATTTACTTGTAATCATTTTTCGTGCAATGACATTTTGAAGACCCTAAGTCACATTTGAAAATCAGCAATCTCCATTTGCACTCATTCCCATGCGCCAAGCACTTGGCTTTTTTTTTTTTTTTTTTAAAGTTAAAGGTGTTGATAGAAAGTTGTTCCGAGTGTACATTCGGACATCATCAAGAAGGTTTTCAACATGTCAAAGACTGCAGTTTGTGCTGATCTACAAAGGAGAATTCATGACAACTTGAGTGACAAAAGTTGAATCACATCAAGTTTCCACATGACAACGAACAATTCATCACAGTCAGAGGTTATCAAAAGATGCAACACCATGGTTATCAAAGTGAATGCAGTAGTACAACATACAGGAACTTCCGATCCTATGATCATCTGGGATTGCATCGTCAAGTACAAGGCCCTTTAGGATTGTTTCCTTCTCTTCCGTCTTCTTCTTCTTTCATGTTTGTAGTTGGAGAGGATGCATTGCATGAAGATGTGTAATTACATGTAATGCGAGTTGCATGTGTATGTAAAGGATGTAATGCGAGTTGCATGTGCAGTTGCATGTAACCCTTTAGTTTCTATAGTTAGACTTGGTCAAAGTTGATTGAGTTGCTCCCACTTTTTCCTCCACCTTTTTCTCAACTCCTGTGCCTATATAAAGGAGTGCCCCCTCATTGTAAAAATTATCTTTTGTTGTATGCAAGAAAACTCTATCACAATTGTGCAAGCATAACTTTGATTGTGTAGTGCGAATTTGGAAGAAAAGTGAATAAAAGAAGCAATTGGATTCGAAGCTTTGATTGGAAACAATTGTGATAGAGCAAATTAGAAGCTTGGACTGTAATTTGTGCCTATTGTCTTGATTCATGTTATTATTGTGTGATCAATAAAAGAGCATAGTGATTTGAGAAGCAATCAGAGCCGAAGCTTTAACTGGGAGTGGTTGTGGAAATATATAGCTAAAAGCTTTGTCTGTAGCTTATACTTCTTTCTTAATTCACAAAATAATTAAGTTATTCTTACTTTTAGGAGTCTTTGTGCCCTAATTGTAAAGTTTTTCCATATAGAAGTACAACCAGACTTAGAGCCAAACCGATACATTTTTAGCTAGCATTTGATTTAGTAAAAGTTTATCGGTATCACTATTTCCAGCTCTTGATAGAAGTGTAGTTAGAGATTCACTCTGCCCATTACTCGCTCCACGAGTAAGTGGATTCTTTCTTGAAAGTTAAGAAGGATATTGGTAACACCCATTTTATAAAATCTCTCAACTTCTTGCTTACCTTGAGTTGATCCAAAGCACAGTGAGAAGGGGGAGCCTTCCCTTTAAGGTGAAGAGACTCTGTCTCACACGCTATGGCTGGTCATCCTATTTTGCAACTGGATTTTTACCCAAAGTCGATTGCAAAATATCCACCCAACATCTAGCAAGACTTCATTCCTTTCCATTCCAGATTATACCAAGTTATGTGGTTATTCGTGTTCCAAGTACTGCAACATATTTCATTACCAGTTATTACTGCATTTCGATTACCATAGCAATAAGCTACTGTTACATCCCAAATTTTGCCCTAATTTTTAATTTGATCATAACTGTTGATTTAACGAATTATTTCTTTTCATGATCATGTGAAATGAGTTAGTTATTTATATACGTTGTACTTACTGTTGATGAAATGGTCATTAACCTATAACTATTATTAGATGATTAGCAAGTATTTTTATTTAAATTAGCGATTAATATGTTTTATTTTGAATTACTATCAAATTAATATTATGGTGAGAGTGTTTTTCATGGGTGATTGCAGAAGAAGATTGAAGAGAGGGGAAGCATTGCTAAATGGGATCATTGGAACGAGATGTTCGTTTGGTTCAATCATCAGGATTGGCAGGTATGACCTTAGACTTCCTTGGAAGGGATACGATGACTTGTCCACAGGTTACATTATGGGACCCGCATGAGCTATTAAGGAAACAATATAGGAAAAAAACATAAAATAATCTAATTTAAAAATATAATACATACCTCAAGAGATTGTTTATTAATTTTTATCATATCATTATAATAAACACTTACATATGAACACATAAATATAAAAATGAAATGGCATCAATAAATTATACTAACATAATCTAATGATGTCACCTCACCAATATACTTAAGTGAACGTATATAAGAATGTATTATAACAATAAAATAAAATTATAACTCCAACTCCTCCTTTTCTTTATTTCTTTTCCCTCTTCTTTTTCTTCATTTTCAAATCGAATTAATGTTTGGGAATTCGAATGAACTTCTTCAAACCGATAGAAGCCGAGGAGTCTCAACTAGCCTTTAAGAGAAGTCGTGAATCAACCAAGGCGGCATCACTCTCTCCTTTATCTAATACGTTTTCCTTTCAAACCGTGTGCAATCATTTCCGGCTGAAAACATTCATTTCGTCTACCCAACCAATATTATATTGTTCTTTCCTTACTCCACCAACATTTGCAAACTACACATCAAGTCTCAAACCAGCAGGCAAAACAAATGGCCAAATAGGAGTTCTGACCGAGGACAGGAGGAGCCACGTCCAGACAAAACCTAAAGCACAATCTCAGTTCATGAATATATGCATTCATATTTCATAATTCCTTCTTTTCTGAGCATAAGTCCGACTGCAGCCGGCTACACATTGCTAAGACTGAGATTAATACAATACATGCCTTCGTATTTCATAATTCTTCCTTTTCTGAGTAGAAGTCCGACTACAATCGGCTATACATTGTTAGGACTGAGATTAATACACAATACCTTGTTGTTGGTCTCTTGCATTACATAGAATTTCAATGAAGATCTTCATAGTAATTCTCTGTGATTGAACATTATTTATGAAATTGAATTGTAGCTATAGAAACTTAAAATGATTATATGAAACAACATCAATAACCATGTTATCATAATTTTCGAAACAAAGAATAGAATACTCTTAGATTCTCTGACACCTAGGACTCACCAGCGATGAAGCCATGAAATGGTGAAGAGGTGTAATTAAAACAGAATGATCATAATCTTTCAGGCACCTAGGATTCACCGACAAATAAGCCATGAAATGGTGAAGAGGTGGAATCAACCTGCAAGAAACAAGAATGAAATCAAATATGAATATTCAAGTAATGAAACACTCAATAGCTAATGCTTGTTCCTATAATGGAATCTATTGTCAAGTCGAGTGGTGGTGATCGGGTCCATGCACCCATCAAAAATCCTTGGCCAAGGTAGTTTATAGGCATATGTGCCAATTCTAAGATCACTTGACGTCCATAGACGTCAGTTATATAGGTATAACTAATTGGGCACTCAAACCACCCAGTAGCTCGGATGGCTAGAATGAAGAACATTCCAAGCCCGATCTCAAGGTAGGGAGGGCTATTCTAACATGTTAAAATGTGTGGGGATAAGTGTGCTCCGAGTTTGGGAGGTTACGCCTATGTCAATGCTTCTCCTCTCACCAATGTCAAAGTTTGCACAACCGAATAAAAGATCCTCTGTTATTACGGTATGTTTTCCCACTCTTTTACTTGTTAATCTTTTAGCAGGAATAATTAGATAGTCTTTTTATTTCAAATAGAGTAGTTAATTGCCATCTTAATTGAATAAGAATATTGTTGTTTCTAAATTCAATTAAGAAAGATAGTTGTTGCTTTATTTTTCAGCTGAACATGATTTCAGTTAGGAATGTTTACATTGAATGTATATATATATTTCTCGTTCTCGTTATATCAGCTGAACATGAAATACAGTTGGATTAGTAATAGTTGCTTTTATCATAGTTATATTTTGTTAATGTTAAAATAAGTCTTTGACATGTGAAATGGAATCAGTTACTTATAAAGTTAGAAGATATTAGATCTTTAGGTGTCTTTAAATTGGTTATGAAAATTCGTTTGTTACAGCTAAAGTTTATAATCATCTTGCTTAAGTATCATCGGTTAGATCCTCTCTAGGAAGGAGTTGATTATGACAAATAAAAGCCAAGTATCCATGACCTAATATCATATTTTATTTACACCATTGAAAGTCAAAATCAAATGGTATTTATTCTGCAAGTCTTAAAGATTACATTTCTTGAAATCACAGATTGTGATGAACTGGAAACATATAATATTCTTATATCAGTTGAGGATCAACAGAAAAAGCTAGCTGTTTTGAGATTCAATCACCTGGGACTCACCCGACTATATAGCCAAAGAAAAGGGTGAAGAGGTGAGAGAAAAGAATCTGCATTAGCATGAAAACAAAATTCAGATGTGACATAACAATTATTTATTATTCTAAAAGGAATCATTTGATAGTTCATGCATGTCTAATACATTCTCTGTTGTCAAGTCGAGTGGTGTGATCAAGTACCAAGATGCTCAGTGGCTGACAAGGTGTTCCATGTCTATTCCGGGTAAGGAAGGTCTTTCTGGTTAGAGAAAGTCTGGGGATAAGTATGAGGTCCGTGGTTGGGAGGCTAAGCCCTTGACAATGTTTCCCCTCTCCACAAGATGTTAGAACATGCATCAAAATAAAGATAAGTTGAGCATTCAAACATTTAATGGTAACAGGTATTTTTACTTTTATAATATTTATACAAGTAGAAGATAAGATGGATTAATTTATATCATTGAATTCATTTATTTCCTTTAATGAACGCAACCTTTCTTGTCAATGTAATTGGTAATCATTTAAATCGGTTAACCTTCCAACTGAATATGGAATATATCTATAAGATTGTTATTTCAGTCTTTCATTTATAAGAATAATGATTATGAGCATATCTTCTAATCTTATGTTATTGCCACATTTAGCAATAGTAAAAAAAGGAATGAAACAGAGGTATCTGACACCCCAAATGATATAGTGGTATTTGATGTTCAAAATGATACAATGGTATTTGATGCCCTAAGTGATATAGTGGTATCTAATGCCCCAATTGATATAGTGGTATGTGATGCCCTGAATGATCCAATGGTAATTGATGCCCTAAATGATACAGTGGTATCTAATGCCCTAAATGATCCAATGGTAATCGATGCCCTAATTGATATAAGTGGTATTTAATGATAATCGTCATTTGATTTTGATATAGTGGTATTGGATGGTAATCGTCATTTGATCCTAAGTGGTATTTATGGACTAACCTAGGTGTTTGCAAAAGCATACCTAGATTGATTTCGGTTTCGAAATTCCATGGTATGTAGATTTTGATTTCCATAGTAAATTCATTGATTATGTTTACAATTGTTAGTTATGGAATTTTGTTTAACTGATTGTAACCGTTAACCTCATTCTCAAGAATCTAACTAATATAACTGTCTTCCTAAGAAAATGAAGTAATAACTATATTTCTTTGATATGTTAGTTGTTAGTTAAGACTCGGGAAAAGTGGTTGTTACAATGCTAACAAGTAGAATCCACAAGACCCAATTGTCATGAACCATGATAGTTTGGATGATCATTATATTGATTCACAAACTATGTTACATGTGGATGCTTTTGTGGGAATGGCACACTCATAAAACATATATTCATCCTCACCCATTGATCACATTTTCTAATGAGGAGATCACATAAAATCAATGTGATCCATAAGTGATAGGTGAAATACAAGATAACATCATTGCAATATCCTTTTAGATGTTAATAATCAACATAGCGTATGCACTGATAAGTGCTCTTTGATTCTAAACATTTGAAGTCAAATTCTTAAACCCATTGAGAAGCATCCTCATAGATAGCTAAAGTATTGTTGATTCACACTTGAGGTTGTTCTATTTAACACCTCAAGGTTGGACCTAAGGAAGTATATATATTATGTGATGTAATTCCTTCTTTGAATAGTTTTCTAGTTTTGCTTAGGAAAACTTGGTTAGAACACTTAAAGAGTTAGATAGTTTGTCATACTTCACTGTGTCAAAGTTGTTCAAGAATGTAGATTTGTAAAGATTACATGAGGTTCTTATGGAATTGAACCATTTCAATGTGGATAATTATGCTCCTACTCACAAGGAGCCCCTACGTGGAATTGAAAAAGATCTTAATGAGGTGTATCAAAGATTATTAGGTGCACAAAAAGGAACAGAAAGAACATAAGATGGTAACTTCAAGCTCAGCATACTTCATCATTTATTCCACCAAAAAAGGATACAGAACCAATGTTGCAAAACCCATTGTTACGGTGGTGCCACAAATGCCATTTTTTCTACACAACCAGCCACCTCACTAATACAAAAGAAAGTAGCTAAAGAAAAAACAATTAATATTCCGACAGGTGATATTGTGCTCATAAAGAGTACAAAGTAATATCAAGAAGAGAAAATGTGATTGGAAAAGCAAGTGATGTAATAGAAATGGAGGAACATGATGCAAAACATTTGGGAAGAGGGTGACCTCTAGAGGCAGCCCTTGCTAAATATGCATATTTACACATTGAGCACTCCTATCTCTATGTATCTATGTTTTATTTTATTTTCATTTGATGCTCGCTTTATGTGTTGATATCATACTTGCCTATGTTTCGTTTGTTCATTTTTATGTTTTCAAACACTTAGTTCTTGGTACACCACTTCGGGTCATTCACTTGTTCTTCACATGTTACTATGATCTTATTTTCTCATGATCCGTGATATTTCTATGCATTTAAAATACCTGACATTTACCATGACCACTTTTCTTGAGTTTACCTTTATCATGACCTGTGCTTACTTCTAATTAGGCATGCCCACTTATAATCTAATGTTTATCATCAATTGTGCCTATGTTTGCATGTTTATGGTACAATGCATAATGATCATTATCATGGTTTTTGTTATGCCTTTCTTGTTGTGTTTCCACAACCTCAATTCATCTTCTACATTATGCTTCCTACCCTACTTCTCCACTTGAATGTCATATTTCTTGTGTCTTTTATGTTTAGTATTAATGCTCACTTTATGTGTTGATTTTGTATTTGCTTATGTTCCTTTGTAAATTTCTATGCTTTTAATATACTTAGTTTTTGGTACACCACTATGAATCATTCACTTATTTGTTCTTTACATGTTGCTACGATCTTATTTTCTAATGACCCATGAAATTTCTATGCATTTACAATGCCTGACATCTAACATGATCACTTTCTTGTGCTTACCTTTATCATGACCCATGCTGACTTCTAATTAGGCATTCCCACTTATAACTCCAAGTTTATCATCAAATTGTGCCTATGTTTTCATGCTTATGTTACAATGCACAATGATCTTTATCATGGTATTTCTTATGATCATATATCTAAGATCCTTGCCATGACCTAATCCATCCCATTGGTATTGTCATGCCCCTTATCTTACCTTTAGTGTCATCTTCATCTTACCATCTTGTCAAATTAGGGGCAATCATCTTGCCCATACTTTCATGCTTATTTTTTGTTTGTCAATTCTAACATCCTTATTTTTCTTCACTCATTACACACTTGATATGCTTACATGATTCTTTATCCAGCCTTATTTTGTAATTTGTGTATTGGAGTCGGCACTATGACTTAATGCTTATTTCCAATTTAACACTTTAATTTATGGCACGTTCTTACACATTATACATGCTTACATTTTATTCAATCATGTTTGTTTTTATCATGTATCGCTTTTCTCTCTCCTCAAATTCCTTGCATACTTTGTATGTAACCCAATTAAAAAGGGGCAATATAATATCACTAATACTTTTTATCTAGTCACAATTTCAAGCAATGCCTTGTATCCAAACAGTGCTTTATCACATTGCACACCCACATCACACAAAAATCTATCACATTACTATAACGTGAGCAAGTTGTATCCCAATACATAGCACGGCATAATGCAAATCTTTAACATTTGCCACATCATATAGAAGCTTGATCCCATTGCCACATTGCACGGAAACTTATCACATGGCCACATTTGTGGCCCCATATTGCATTAACACATCACATGAACCAATACTGTCATATCACTTTCCATAAAGGGAAAAACTTCTATCCTTCATTTTGCTTTTCATTATCTCCATGCAGTTGAAGCAACTTGTAATTAGTGTTTGCTTCAATGATGCGGGATGCTACTCATTGCATACTTGGTTTTGCAGGTTTTGATGGAGCTGTCATGCCAAAAAGAATGATTCATCAATTTTTACAGATCAGAAACACTTTTTTTGTGTCTAAAAATTTATTTTTCATGTTGGTTAAGAATTTTCAAATACTTCAAAATGCATGCTCATGTTTGATTCACAAACCTATTAAAGTGGAGAAAAAATGTAATGGTGAAATTAGCATACCATGCCATTTTCTATTTTGTTTTGTGCCCCCTTGGTAGAATGTCTTAATACAATAACATATCAACTAATGGCATCCTCTTGTGCTAAAGTTTAACCCATGACTTGATGCCTATCCATATTTATGTGCTCAAATTTACACCAATTCCTATACACTACCTCAATTATTGTTTGAAAATTCTATTTATCCACATTACTCGAGTAAAATTGGACTTTTTCTTGCAGCCACAGAAGCTACAAAATGTAATATCCCTTTTATAAGAATAGATTTAATAATAAATAATAAA
The DNA here is from genome assembly GCA_028749045.1 of Cupressus sempervirens. NCBI lineage: Eukaryota > Viridiplantae > Streptophyta > Pinopsida > Cupressales > Cupressaceae > Cupressus > Cupressus sempervirens. The sequence goes on from CM053792.1 coordinate 265,444,751, forward strand.
ATTATCTTTGAAAGAAAAGATAAAATAAAATATAGTACCATATAATAGTAGATTAATATAATATTACAATATAACATAATATATTATATTAATATAATAATATGATATATTATAATGACAAAATAGATGAATTATCAAAATATTCATCCAATACAATTACATGAATAATAAAAATAAAAAAATAAATGACTAATTGATATTAAACTATAATATAATTTATTATACTTCACATCGATCTTAACTACTTCACATAATCGTTGTGATTAGGGAGCCCAAGGGAACTGACGTAACTCTTCATATTTAAGATACAAACATTCATTGATACAAAATATATAAGGGAGTATCTTATCCACGGAATAGGGGGAAGAAGAGAAGATACCGCAAACAGATTGAAAAAGCGCGCAGAAGATCACGAGGGAGATAAGAAAGTCGAGGACACCCTATATTTGGAGCATTGAACAATAAGATCACCGGAGAATAGAAGAGGAAACACACTACATATAATTGTGTTCAACCCAAGAAGTTACGACTCTAACATTAAAAGAAAGCAGAGAAAATTGCCATCGATGGCAACTCAATCAATTGAGTAGGCACCATTCTGCAAAAAAAGAATATAAAAGTCGTCATCACCTATCAACGCAGAGGAAGCAAACAAACTTTCATCGCTTGCCAACATGGATATTCAAAGCATCACGATAAATGAAGACTAAGAGACATAAGGAAGACTATCTCCACAAAGATGACGGGTTAACAATAAGTTAGAAACCAGCAGGCGTAGCAAAAAGACAAGTCAGACCACGGTATCGTGATTGACGACTATCACTCCCAGCAAGAGTGAACAGGGGCAGGAGAATACGGAAGCACTGCCTACACCATTACATATTGTTGTCACGTTTCACATCAGAATCCAGATTGGTAAAAACCTGGAGATCTTGTAAAACAAGAATGGATTATCAAAGATCGATTATCATAAGAAGAATCACAATAGGGGAATCTATCTTCTACCATCTAATGAAAGGAATCAATTTCAGATATCAAATTAGAAAACCAGACACCATTATCGCTTCTTATGAAGCGCAACACAAATCATAACATATTATTCTGATGAAGAAAAAGACAGAGATATGAAGAAGTCAAGGGCAGACAAAAACTACAGTACATTCTAGGCAGGGAAACTTATACGCTTATGTATTTTTAATATCTATGAAGCAGGACGGTGATAAAGAAGTCAACACAGGTACCGTTAGAACTGAATTGAATGGGGTGACTGACTCAGGAAAGGAATATATACATATGTATAAGCAGTTTACAACACTCAATCAGCAGTTGCATTAAAGGGAAAAACAAATAGAACACAGATTTCACTTTAATATCCGTATATCTGGAGGCTCTCACTAATAGAGATGCAAATTCTATCCAACCAGCATATAATTGATCGAGTGATACATCAGATGCATTGGTGGAGTGGAGTGGAGAATTGTTTAGTCTGATTTTGATTCTCAGAAAATTATAATCTGACCTGGGCAGTGTTGTGGTGATTCAGCTCTAAATATATTGTGTATTGTTTCCTATACTGAGAAAACCACAACAATCAAAGTACATCAACAAACCATATGTAAGTCAGAAAACTAAGTATTTATATTACAAGTAAACTGTTTGACAAAATTCCTCTCAGTAGAACAGATCAGAAATAATTTGAGAACAGAGTATCAAAGTATGACAGTACAAATTGAAGTATAGTGATATCAAAATATCAGACTTAGTAATTATATTCCATGTTATCGACAAGGGAGATTACAACAATAGTGACCTTATACATAATACATCCTTTTAAAGATGTTTTGCTATGTTACTAATATCAACTCTTTTCAAGACACAACATAGAAATCCACTTATTTATAAACCACCTCCACACTACGAACCAATTATGGTAGGCCTAGTCACGACTTAGAACTTCGTATTAGATATATCTTTTGGACTTGAACTTCAATCTCCACATTAAGGACTCAATATTTTGACCAATTAAACTCAACCTCTTGGACCTTTTGAAGAACTTTAGAGAATGTAACCAAGAACTCAGCCAACTGTTTGCTTATAAAAGGGATGGCAGGAGACCACCCACAAAGATTGAAGATTGATAGAGAGGCCGTTGCAAAAACTATCTCAATTCCACTAAAGCCAAAACTTGTTGGTATTTCAATACGTTTTTTGACATAAAAATTCCTATAATCTTAATCTTGATAGGAATGGGAGAATTATCAAGGTATTGAAAATCAAGGATGTTCAAGGCAAGTCTTACATGTTGATAAATCCCAATACCTTGTTACAATCAGGATTGGCCTATCAATAATCAAACAAAAGCTTTAATAGCTTGCAATAAGATACCTTAAAAGTTAGTCAACAAGAGGAGTAATAAACATGTGTGGCAATTTATCACTTGATGCAAGAAGCTTGGTGATTCATGGTGATTCAATTCATCCATGCTTTCTCAACTCTATCAATCAGATACTACCAAAGCATAGAAGAGCAAGCTTGAAAACAAATGGCAACCACAAGAAATTTGAAGATCTTCCCATGGTCAATTTACTTCCAAACAAAGGTGTGATGCCAACACAACTATGATTGTAGAGTACCTAGAAAAATAGGCTTTATTCCAGTGGATGTGAGAGCTAGAAGCCAAGTAAAAGGTGTCAACTTTCAAGGCACTTAAACACATGTTTGATGTTGTCTTCATCCTCAAGAAGAGTAAGGAATGAATCATCAACGAAATGACCAACTAGAAGCTAGTGGGAATTGTTGCATTGGAGGGAATTTCTTTCAGTCCGTCTTTACAAAGTGGCACTGACAATGAAATAACCAAAGTTTATAATGGTCAACACATAAAGTGATGGCGCGTGAGGGCAGCCTTGAAAAACAGAACTCAAAATTTCAAATTGCTTTAATTGGCTGCCATCAACGCTAGGGAAAGCAGAAGCATCAGCAATAACATCTTAACCGACTAGAGGCTCAAGGGCACCGAGCATTGCCTGAATGAAGGACTATTCAATTGTATCATCGGCTTTGTCAAATCAAATTTAGATAAAGAACTCTTGCTAATTGGACTTCCTAGCCCACCGAAACAGCACAACTGTTGTCTAAGATAAATGTTGACTGCCAAGTGGTTTTAATCTTTAACAGGTGAAACCGGGAAAAGGATTTCCGAGTTGGTGATGCTCAGGGCTAGAAATGCGTGCAGCCATTTTTACTAAGGTCTGTCCCTGTTCAAACCGGAACCACTAACGCAGTGGCCCAGGCATAGATGATCCGAGGAATTAAGTAGTTGGAGCGTCCTTAGCATATTACAGCTCGTTGACGTATTTGTTTTGATATTTCACGACGTGGAAATTAGCTCGTTGCACCGATAAATACACCATGAAGTAAAACCTTCAAAATAAGCATATGGTTCACAAATATTGTTTCAGTATTTATCAAAACTAAAAGGCAACAACCGGGACCGAGAACTGAACTCCACCCTGAGGAAATTGAAGCGGCATCTCAAGCACCCAAGTTCAGACAATTTGTCGTTGAAGGTTGAACGAGACCAGCAGTCTAAGGGACCAAAAGAAGAGCATGTTAATCTGCCCGCTGTAATTTCTCTAAGTTGTCCCTTTTGCTGTAGATTTGCATTAGGAAGGTAGCCGTTAAACCAAAAGCACAAATCGCTAATACTTAAAGCGTACTTAGCAACATGCCCTGTAAAAACTTGGATTCCATAGCGATCTAAATAGCCTCCAAAGTCTGCTTTCATGGAACATTGATTTTTTCATTCCTTTTTAAGAAGAAGAAAACAAGAATATTACAGCAAAATATAGCTCCATCAAAGATTGCTCAAACATAAAACTGAAACCAAATGCAGCTGCATAAAAACAAGTCCTCAAACATAAAACTAAGACTAACCGTTCAAAGTCTTCCACAATCTTCTGGACCTCACTCCGCGCAAAACCCTAGCCGCACGATCACCATAAACTCCCCACCCCTGCGCAACAAACACCAGTAGCGCCACCAACACTGCCAGCAAACTCCCCTGCCGCAGCATTGTGGCCAAACAAAGCAAATTCCAAGCTAAGAACCTCCTTTTCCCCGAACTAAACAAAATCCTCCGACTGAACTCAAATCATCAATAAACAGACTCTTCTCACTGCCAAAACCAGCCACAAGCATCTCCCTACCAAATAGAGACCATCGCATTATAGAGCTTCAATAGCTTCGCACACCTTCCATGGCCTTTTTCTCCCACCATTACTCAACTCTCCTAGCTTTGCACAGTAATCCTCGGTAATATAACAGTGCTGATTAATTTTTCCCCGTCAATTATTTGTGTGCAGAGATCGAACGGAGATTTTAAGTCCGTGTCGGGAAAAGCAGGAGAAGTGAATAACTTTGCGTTTGGAGTGTTGTGACGGGCCCGCCCTGCTGGGGCGACAGGCTGGCAGATAATAGAGCGGGCGATGCCCATGAACTACCACCACGTGTCCTGCTGCTACAAGCTGAGGCTACCGACATCTGTACAACTGCCGGGGAAGACAGCTCAGCGCCGGCGTTAACCGAAACCCGGCAACCGTGGAACGGGAATGTTTCTCAGAAAATGAAAGCGGCGACTTGTTCCCGACTACAGTCAATATTAAATTGCTTGATAAATTCTCATAAAGACTGTAGTTTGACTCGTGTCTTTGGCGGAGCAGTTTATTTTTCATCTGGGAAGTGGCGCTTTCGTTAGCGAATTTGTCGGTAGTATCCATGGTAACTATTAAATTTGACGGGCTAGATCAGCTGTCAAGCATATATTGTAGGAACGGTCATAAGTTTGAAATTGCCATTCAAATATCAAGATGTCTAAGGTGTATTGTAAAGAATAAAGAATGATTAAAGAGTATAAGGATTATTCTTTGCTTTGAATATAAGGAATTAAGAATAAATATTGTATAAAGAATAATCTGGTACAAAGTTGAAGGTAAGGATTAAATTCTACGGTCTAGGCCAGCTGTCAGAACATTCATAATTTGAAATTTTCTTCAAATACCAAGATGTCTACATCTACATCTTACACGAATGACAATTTTTTAATACAATAATAATATTATGTATAAATGAATAAAGACTAAATAATATAGTGTATAATGATATGAGGATTTTTCTTTATATTCAATATAACGAATATAAGGGTTAAGAATAAATAATGTATAAAGAATAATCATGGATAAATTTGAAGAATGTCTAACATTTTTATTCTGTGATATATAATATTTATCTATATTTCATAATAAATGTGAGTATATCGTGATGTTATAAAAACACACACAATGAAATTCAGCAGTACACTCACATTTATTAATGAATTGTTTTTGGTTTTTTAATTGAAAAGTACATTTAATGTAAAAGAAAAGAACAACTAAATGTTTAATTTATTTTATTTCTTATTTGATTTTAATTGTCAGTGCTTTTTATATAAGCTATAGTCCTAGATTTATGTTTTCACATCAACTTTCTCAGCCTTTGTTAGCCTTGGAAAATGTGTAGCTTTGCTAATGTTTAGTAGGTTTTTTATTTTTATTTTTATTTTATTAATTTATTTTTTTCATTTCTTTTTATTTTCAAATTTAAAACTTAAGAGAAGAAAATATATGTGTTAGATTTCAAATATTAGTTTAATTGCTAGTCCTTTTTGTATAGGCTATAGTCCTAGATTTATGTTTTCACATCAACTTTGCATTTGTCTGCCTTGGAAATTGTGTAGCGTTGATAATGTTTGGTAGTTGTTTTTTTTTTTTTTTTTTTTTTTTTTTTTCATTTCTTTCTATTTTTTAATTTAAAACTTAAGAGAAGAAAATATGTGTTAGATTTCAAATATTAGTTTAATTGCTAGTCCTTTTTATATAGGCTATAGTCCTAGATTTATGTTTTCACATCACTTTCTCAGCGTTGGTTGGCCTTGGAAATTGTGTAGCTTTGCAAATGTTTAGTAAGTTTTTTATTTTTATTTTTATTTTATTAATTTATTTTTTTCATTTCTTTCTATTTTCGAATTCAAAACTTAAGAGAAGAAAATATATGTGTTAGATTTCAAATTTTAGTTTCAAATCTAATAATAATTAATTTTTTAAATCTTTTAAATAATAAATAAATACTAATAAAAAATACATAGATAGAATATTAATATTTAAAATTAAAATTGATGTATAAAGAAAATTGACTTAGAATTTTTAAATTTTTTATTTGACAATATAATGTATGATTTTTTTATTTGATTGTTTTGCATTCTAGAAGTTTGATTTTGTTTGGAAATAATTGGCAAACTTGACAGCCTAGTTTTCCATTTGGTTAGACTCAGCTCTACTTGTTACTTATTTATTGTATTTGCCAGAGGCACATACTATTGCAATCACTTGTGCATAACGAGTCAACCAATGAAATGTAAGTATTTTTATAATTAATTTAATCCTTTGATTTTTTCTAATGTTTATATGCCGAATCTTAATTTCTAAAATAAAGAAAAATATTTTACTTTGGTTTGATTGGCTCATATTATTTGAGTCTTATAAGAGCGGATTTCTAGGAACCACTACCCTATATTTAAGAATGATATATATATATATATAATATGAAATGCATAAGACTTATATCAAACTCAACTTATCAAATAATTTTTTAGAGTTACATATTATAAATTCAAAAATATTTTTATGTTAGAAACTATTATTTGATATATGTAGTTTGAATGATAATTGTTTTTAATCTTAATAATTCTAACATTACACTTATATGATATTTTTTTAATCATAATTTTTTCAGAAATTATTATTCTTCAAATATTCAAATATGTATGAAGATACTTTTTTATAATCTTAAATAAATATTGATTAGATTATATTAAATTAACGTCATTATAGCTCACTATTAAAATTTTATTCTTAAACTATTATAACTTACCTCAATTATTTTCTAACTATTAAATTTTTAATCTTAAACTATTACAACTTCCGGCAAATACAAGCCACTACGTGGCACTTATTTAGTTTATTTTATCTATATTTAGATTAATTGGCTTATTTGGAACATCCAGTGTGCTTTAAAATGTTTTCTTGATCAAAAAAATCTCTCACACAATCTAATCAACAATTTAGCATAATGATCTAATATAATTAATTACTTCATTTCACTAATAACTTTATTAGAGTGTGTGAATTGTCAGTTAGCTTTGTTAAAGGAATTTATTATTTTAAAAAATTTAGCTTCATTGAATAAATTTATATAGACTAGCAATTGCACCTCGGCAAGGTGCAATGATTATGCTAATAGGAAGATATAACTCTAGAAATGCTAGCATAAAAGTGGAAAATAAATGTTGTCATAGAATTCAAACTCATTCATTTTAACAAACACAAATTTGAAAGTTCAAATTTTAAATTTTAAAATGGACACCAAGATATTTTATCAATTTAGACTTGTAAATTAGAACCTTCACAAGAATAAGTGTGTCATCTTCCAAAATTAACTTAAAAGTTGATCCAAAAACATATTTGTAGAGCAAGTTGGATTCATCAAATCCATCAATTTCCTTAACAAGCTTGTGTTGCTACATTTTTTAATGTTAAAATCTATTGGGTGGGGATAAATAATTGTAATGAAATAACTTGCATAATAGAAGAAATAATATAAAATATTATAAAAATACTTGATAATAACTAAGAGTAATAGGCCACTTTGAGGGGGCGACCTCCAAATATCTCCAATGAGAACACACTTCACAATATGATCTTGAAATAAGACTCACAAGCTCCTGTACATACCTAATTGTGCTTAGGCTAAATAGACACAACCCTGCATAACACCTAGGTTGACCTACCTACCTAAATAATAATATAATAATGATAACATGACTTAATTAAGGATTAAGATAGCCACCAATTGACTATTCATAACCCTATCTACACCAATATTAAGGGTGTAGCATGCCCCCTCTCTTGAAAGAAGCATTGTCATCAATGTTAACCAAGTGTGGATTCTTTTGAATGAACTCCTCATCCTCCCATGTGGCCTCTTCAACTAGTAAGTTCTTCCATTGGATGAGAAACTAGTTGAGGGTTCTATTCCTTAGCTTCTTCATGTGCGCTTGAAGAATGCACTTTGGTTCCAAAATTATTCTTCCTTCTTCATCAAGCTCTAATAGTACTATTTGAGTAGGAATATTCTGCCCAATTACCTTCTTCAAACAAGAAACATGAAAAACTAGATGTATCTTTGTTGTTGGTGGCAACTCAAGCTTGTAGGAAACACTACCAATCTTTTGCATGATTTGGTATGGTCCATAATATCTTGGAGACAACTTATTATTATTTTTTTGTTGCTTCATTGAGATTTGTATATAAGATTGCAATCTCAAGAAGACCCAATCCCCAACTTCAAAATTTATTTCACTATGATGTTGGTTCACGTGTTGTTTCATTTGATTTTGTATTATAGCTAAATTCCCCTTGAGTCATAAAAATACCTGTTGTTGATGAAGCAAGTGGTCCTCTACTACATGAACTCTTGGTGACACCTTTAATGATGATGTGATGGAAGGAGGATGATATCCATAAAGTGCCAAAAATGAAGACATTTTTATGAGCTATGAAAAGAAGTATTGTACCACCATTCTGCAAGAGGTAGCCAATCTACCCTTTGAGATTGTTTCTCTGAAGTGAAACAATGTAGATATCCTTCCAAACTTTCATTAACAACCTTAGTTTGCCCATCTGATTGAGGATGGTATGAAGAAGTATGAGCCAATTGAGTACCCAAACATGAGAATAAATCTTTCCAAAACTGACTAGTAAAGATAGGATCATGATCACTAACAATAACCTTAGGTGTACCATGTAGCTTTTGGATATTCTCCAAGAAAACTTTGGCCACTATATTTGTTGTGAAAGGATGTGATAATGCAATGAAATGCATATTTAGTGAGGCAATCAACTACTACCATGATGACATTATAACCTTTAGATTTGGGAAGTCCTATGATGAAGTCCATGGATACCTCTTCCCAATGTTGGCTAGGAATAGATAAAGGTTGCAAGAGAATTGGTGTCTTAATTTTTTCCCTCTTATTGCATTGACAAACCAAACATCCAACCACAAATTTTTGAACATCACCTTTTAGCCCATCCCAAAAAAAATCTTGCTTGACACGATGATATGTCTTCAAAAATCTTGAATGATCACCAATTGGGGACTCATGTAGTTCTTTGAGAATCCTGTTTTTAAGAGTGGAATTCTTGGATAGATACAAGCACTCTTTATACCAAAGAATATCCCCCTTTAAACAAAACTTATCTGAACTACCAGGATCACTTTTTATTTGTTGGATGAGATTTCTTGTTGCAATGTCATTTTGCCACTTTGTATTGTTTTCTACCACCCAATTTGCTTGTAATATTGAAAGGGCACACAATAAGGCTTCATCTTTTTCATCCTTCCTAGAAAGTGCATCAACCATAATATTTTCCTTCCTTTTCTTGTATACAATTTCAAATTCATATCCTAGCATCTTAGTTACACATTTTTGTTGCTCTTTTGAAGATAGTCTATGTTCCAAAAAATATTTTAGGCTATCATTATCTATCTTAACCTTGAAGTGTAGACCCTTTAAATAAGGCCTCCATTTTTTAACTACATGAAGGATTGCTAGCATTTACTTCTCATAAATAGGTTTGAGTTTATTTTTACCTTTTAATTGACAACTCTTAAAAGAAATTGGTTGACCTTCTTGCATGAGAACTGCTCCTATCCCATTTCTAGAAGCATCGCATTCCACAATGAACTCCTTAGTGAAGTCTAGAGCAGCAAGCACTAGAGTTTTACACATAGCCTTCTTTAATTGCTCAAATGCTACATTAGCATTTCAATGAAAAGAATAATTCTTCAATAGAGTGGTGAAGGGCGATGCTATATGACTATAAATCTTCACAAATCTTCTATAGTACCTTATCAATCCCAAGAAACCCCTCAGATTCTTAATGATTTTTGGAATAGGCCATTCCATGATAGTTTTAATTTTGTTAGGGTCCACATTTACTAGTTCATGTGAAACTATGTGTCCCAAATACTCCACCTCCTTGAGATCAAAAACACACTTGGATGGGTTAGCATAGAGTTGATGATCTTCAAGTAATTATAATGTGTGATCTACATACTGTAAATGTTCTTCCGAAGTCTTGCTATAAATTAATATATCATCAAAAAACACTAACACAAAATTTCTCAAGAACTTCTTAAAAATGGAATTCATCAAACTTTGGAATATAGATGATGTATTGGTAAGACCAAATGGCATCACCAAAAATTCACAATGACCTTCATGAGTTCAAAATATTTTCTTACAAATATCTTCCTACTTAATCCAAATTTAGTGATAACCTGATCCAAGATCTAACTTGGTAAAATACATATCTCCATTTAATTCATCTAGAAGATCATTAATGACTGGAATAGGAAACTTATATTTAATGGTGTACTTGTTGAGCACTCTATAATCTAGATACATGCACCAAGTTTCATCCTTCTTATGCACCATCACAATATGTGAGGAGTAAGCACTTTGGCTATGCCTAATAATTCCTATCTCTAGCATTTTCTCAACATTTGTTTTTCTATCTCACTTTTTTGTATGTGTGGGTACCTATAAGGCCTGATGTTTGGTTGTTGGCTCCCTAGAGCTAGTTGTATGGCATGGTCATGATCCCTCTTAGGAGGAAGTCCTTTGGCCATATCTCCAAGAATCACTGAGTGATGATCAAGTATTGCTTGTAAATCTAGATGAGTAAGAGTATTAGATTGAGAGACTTCTAATGAACATAGTTGGGCCACAAATCAATCTGCTCCTTTCTTAAGAAACTTTTACAGTTGATGAGAGCTTACCATCTGTGAGGATTTTTCCTTCAACCCCCTTAGCTCCACTACCTTTCCTTTTGATTGAAATCACATGAATAGTTCTTGAAAGTTCATCTCAATTGTTCCCAATGTTGTAAGCCATTGCACTCCCAAAACAATATCCACCGCACCCATGGATATCGCATACATTGGGGTATCAAGTTGATAATCTCCCATGGATAATTTGATGCTTTGACACTTCCCTAAAAAACTAATTATGCCCCTATCTACAATAAAAACCTTAAACTCCAGGGCTAGATATATAAAACAATTTAGAAGAGTTGCCAACTTTTTGTTGATGAAATTATGAGTACTACCTGAGTCGATCAAAACTGTTACTTTCTGCTTCTTTAAGAAACCTGCTACCTCGAGAGTTGGTGATGCACTGAAACCTGAAAGTGCATGACAAGAAATGATTAGTTGAGAATCACATGATTTCTCACCTAACTACCTATCCTCCTCTAATATGTGTTCATCCTCTTCTTCCTCACTTGGACCTTTAGTATAGAACAATTTATTTTCACTACATTTATGTCCTCGACTATATTTGTTATCACAGTTGAAACACAACCCTTTTGCTCTTTTCTCCTCAATTTTTTATGGAGTCAACCTAGTATGTTGAGGAAGATAAGGTGTTGAATAACATTTTTCTCTTGTCACATTAGCCCCTTGCTTTCTAGGAATCAAGATCTTCTCCTCTACCCTACGTGCTAATATAAAAGACTCATTTACTGAGCTAGGACTAAACATGCGTACCTCATGTTGAATGTGATCCTTAAGACCACCCAAGAATAAATCATTCAGTTTCTCCTTTATAATTGTATCCACTCTTAAGGATAGATTTTGGAATTTTTGAATATAATCCTTGATTGATCCTATTTTTTGAAGCTTAGCAAGATGGCTAAAGAAGTTTTTTGTCACACTATTGCTATATTGTGCTTGGAGTTCTTCTGTAAAAATTGGCCATGATACGATGAGACCCTTTTTCCTTCTATGAGTACAAAGCCAATGATACTAAATGAATTGACCTGGTTCTAGATACAAGGAAGCCATTGTGACCTTTTTTCCATATGGGGTTCAATGTACCTCAAAACAATTCTCCATTTGATTTATCCATGTTAGAGGATCCTTGCCATCAAATTTGTGCATATCCACCTCTGGAAAAAAATTCCTCGTAGGAGTATTAAAATTTGTGTCATTATTAGTCGACTTGAATGTTTCACCTTGATTGTTTGAGAACTCCTTCCTTGTTTCATGTAACGCCCCGCTCAGGAACCCAAGAGAAATAAACCTAACATGTTACAATGTTTACTGAACTATTTTTTTTTTTAAAGTTTAAACAACATCAAGATAACATTAATGCAGAAGCAATATGAACATACACATCAAATACACATATGCAAATATAGATACAGTTTCAATTCCTCAAGAGTTCCTTTACGTTGAGTCACATTTAATAATTTTTAAATTAATAAGTTTAAGTTCCAAGTACAATGTCTCATGATCATAAAGAAATACCAGATACATAATCACATAAGCAATTGCATAAGTATAAACAATACAATGAAAGTACATCCAATCAATAACATCCACTGCACATGTCGCAGGGTATGTGAGAATAGATACAATACATCAAAATACATGATAACATATATACTTCATCTGAAAAGAAGTCTCTGAGATAAGAAATAAGAATGATAAAGGTACATCTTCTGCAACGATCATCCAACAACTAGCAATGTGAAGGAGAACCCAAATGGTAAGAAGACACTACCTCCCGACCACGTGGTTACCTAGTTAGGCTTCCACTCCCACCATGTAGGAAAGATAATGAACGATCCACATACGGCTATCAAACATAAAACATTCCTAGGCAAGGTACCCCTAATAGCCAAAACTACCTCAAAGGTAACACATACTACTCAAGAAGATAAAATAATCCAAAAGTAAGAACACTCAATCCAATACCGACACCACATAACCAAACATCATACACAAATCAAGTATAAACCAAATACCAAGATCCTAAGATAAAGTCAACGAAAGATAATCATCTCAAGTCAAAAACCACATGTCAAAAGTACAACATCCATGAATCACCAATCATCATCAATGAAAGTAAATAACCATAATAAACACATCCGACAATAGATACACCACCAACAATAAGTACACCACCAGAGATACACAAAATCTACAGAGGAGACTCGGGCTACATACTAGGGAGTGTCATCACATGGTTGCTTGAGTTACCCTGGACTGATCTCTTAAATAGACCCCGGACCCTCAAGCATTGAGTTACCCTAGACTGGTTACTCTGAACCCCGGACCCTCAACATCACACATATGGAAAACTAGAAAGCCCTCTCAAGAAGACGAGGCACTCATCTCATTCCCATCCTTAGTCTATACAAGCACTAAAGGCATGGGTAGATCAAAAATCTCCAACTTATCTTTTTAGTGCGTTTCCCCCCCATAAATTTTAATTACTAGATTATCACTTATTAATAACTTGCATTAGGTTACCCTAGTACTGACCACTTTGGGTCCCGGACCCCTATGCAAGCCACTCCCAAGTCACGTACCTAGACAACCTCTCCTAAGCACATAAAAACACAGTTGTGTCCCATACCACAACACCCATAAAGATCAAACTCGGTTCCTTAACAAGCAACCTGATAATAAGATGGTTCTCCCATCCAAGTACACATAATTTCTCCACAAGATAAACCTCATAAATATAATCTCCAATATGAATCACAAAACACATCACAACATCTAGTCCCATAAATAGTATACAAGAAATCTCACAAAACCTCTGGTGTACATCCTAGACTGGTCAACACCTACTCGACTCCAAAATCCGAATGCATAAATATTACAAACAAACAATACAATTCATAGTTGGGTTTGATTTGAAAAGACATAATAGAGTCAAAATAACGTTTTCAATTTGCATTTCAATGAACGTTTAAGTGTATAAGATTCTCAGTTTATTAAGGTCGTTATTATCGATAATTTAAATAAGTGCAATACTTGATTCAAATAACTTTCTTTTATTAATTAACCTTAGTCAAATAAGACTTTAGCTAAGTTAATTAATACGCATATATTTAAACAAAACCCATTCTAATACCATTTAATTATTATTTACTAAATAATATTAATAACAATACTTATCGATTAATTATAAAAATTATAAATTTTAATAACGTTTATTTATCACATTCATTAATTAAAAATTTGCTAAATTTAATTATAATAAAATTTTAATAATTAACAATATAAATTTATTAACAAATTATTACTAATTAATAATATAAATTTAACTTTATTTAAAATATTATAAACTTCTATTTTAAAAAAATGATTTTAAATATATTTTTAAAAAAAAATGTTTATAGCCCGCCGGCTATTTAAAACTGGCCGCAGCCTTAAATCTGCGGCAGCTTCTGTCGTAGCAGACTGCTGCTGTTGCAGCAGTCACTGCTACGATAGCAGCCGACTGCCGTAACCGGAGTGCAAGGGGGGTAGGGGGTAGGGTAAAACCTGCCCCTCCCCATATTAAATTTTTTTTTTTTAATATAATATTAAATCGCCCCTGTCCACGTCCAGCACATTAATATTTTTTTTTTTTTTTTAAATTATTATATTAGAAATTTAAGAACTATTTTATGATTTGATAAATTTTTATTTTATTAAAAATTTATGATATCCATTCCATTTCTAATTAAAATATTCTTTTTATATCAAACCTTTTTCTCAAATGAATATTCGTTCTTAAAATCTGTTGAAAGAGGACGTTTATCTTTTAAATCTCAAGCTCGATTTCAATATCCAAATACATTCCCATATTTGTTTGATTTCTTATTTGGTCTTATGCATATTAAAATATAATTCTCTAAAATATACTCAACAAAGTATCCATCTAAGCCATGTACAGATATTTCTCAAACAAGAACAATATTGCATACCCGAAAACAACACATGCAAAAGACACGGAGCAAACAGAAACTTGAAGAGTGAAAACTACTATACAATTAAACCACGAGATCCTACCTGGATCTGATGCTAAACAGTGGCAGCTAGATAAAGATTCCTACTGCAAGTGAAACCCTTCAAGCTACGAAAAACTTCCCTTCTTTTCCAAACCCTTTGATTTTCTTTTCAAACCTGTGTGTGTCCTGAAATCTGTGTGTCTGAAAAACTCTCTGAGACCTGTGTGTGAAAACTTGTCTCCAAAAATCTCCCTTGAAAAATGAACCCTCAAATTTGATAAGGAGTTCTCTTCCTACAATCGGGGCACTAATTGTGCGTTTACCCAAGAGGTCTCTTGATCAATCTTGTTAACTCTAAAATCAACCTTTATTTATCTTATCTTTCATATTTTCATGCACGTTAAATGGATTATTAAATCTCTTTATTTAATTTCCACTCAACTTCTATTTTAATCAATTTATAACTTATAAATCTCATGCGCACTTAATGCGATTAAATATCGTTATTAATTTCACATGTTTAATCTTTTCAATTAATTTCTTTTATTTCCAACTCATACATAAATCATGCGAACTATAATCTTTATGATAATTAAATATCTTTTCACTTTTAATTTCATTTTTAGAAACTTAATTGATAAAAATATTTATTAACTTAAATAACAATAATATTTAGCATTTATTTAAAAATGCACTTTAAATATATTATTATTAAATTAAATAAATATAATCACGTTCTAAATTTAAACTTTAACTTTTATCTCCAATATTTAATTCTCTCTCATTTAATTAATTCATTCATGCACAATTAATTTCTTTTTTAAATTAAAATATTCTTTTATTATTCCTTCATGCACTTTAAGTGAATTGTTAAATTACTTTATTTAACTTTCCACTTTACTTTACTTTAATAAATTTATAACTTTAATCTCATGTGCACTTAATAAAATATCTTAATCAAGTTCACATATTTTATCTTTTAAATTAATCTCTTATATTTAAAACTCATTCATGCGAACTTAAATCTTTTCCATAAATTAATATCTTTTTCCTTTTTAATATATTTTGAACGTTTAATTTGATAAATATGTATTAACTTAAATAACAATAATATTTAGCATTTATTTAAAAATGAACTCTAAATATATTATTATTAAATTAAATAAATATTATCATGTTCTAAATTTAATCTTAAAACTTTTATCTTCCAATTCAATTCTTTATATTTAATTAATTTCTCAATTAATTAAATATAATTAAATATTCAAAAAGTCGTAATAATTCTTCATTAAATTAAATTATTAATTTAATCTATTAATTAGACTTAATTAATAGAAAATACATCAAAGACTCACAAAACAACATACGCATAAAATACTCACGGGTTTAAAAAGGGTAGACAGTCTGTTACGAGTCCTCCTTGCAGGACAAGAATTATAGGCTTATGGCTAGGATTGGACCTGATCATTATCTTCCCATTCTCACCATTTGAGTATTTGTAATAGGGCACGCTCATCCTGGCAATTCAGGGAAGTCGATGGCCGGTACCTGCATCCTGCATAAAAGACGAGCATGTACATGTATATAATATATCTGAACTAAACAGACAATGGCGGGGAGTGGTTCATCGTGTAGATCCCGACTAGTAGGTGACTATGACTCCCTCCCTTAACCACATCAAACACGTCAGACAGAAAGATAAAATAAACACGCACACCATACACATGCAAGTATGGGGTAAGTATCGTAAAAATCATAAGTCTAATATCAAATGCGTACATATAATAATGCATCTCTATCAATACAACATAATCATCATTAAAGACATCATGTTAACATTTTTATGAAAGAAACCACATTTACTAACTAGGATCATCAAAATACCATTAACAACACATGAATGAAATCAACTAAGCAATAATAACCGATGCATTTGTAATTCAAGACATGAAATAATATCATAATATTGTAAATCCAATATCTCTAAACTAATCAATGCATAAAATCAACCTAAAAAAATTTGACAATGATAATAGAAATGCGAACTAGGGGCAAGCACTACATTTCATTCATATAGGCCCTTAACATGCTTCGTATATTTGATATATCTCCTCGTAGGTCACACATATCCCTCTTAACCTCTTGCTTAAACTTACTTATTTCCTCATTGAGATTACTATCCTCTGTTGTTTTCCAATCTTGATCAGAGGATTTCCTCAGTGTGGTAGCATTCTTTTTGCCTATTATTGGAGGCCCTGTCATGATGGAAGCCAATATTTTTGAAATAAATCACACAAATGAAATGTAAATTCTTTGATTCTTTAATTTTTTTTTTACTGTAACTTACTAGGGCCAAGATACCCTTACTAAAAAAAAAATCCAAAAATTTAGCAAATTTGCTGCCTTGAGAGAAAATTTTCCTAATTTTGTAATAACTTGCTTATTTTTTCTTTAATTTCTCCAAGCTTTGAAATTTAGGCTCCTCTACTATGTATTCAAAAACCCAATACGAGTTATACTCCAATTTGGCAGGATCTGAGAGATATGTAGATCTCAATATATTGTGTATAAATAGTAATTCTACAATAATTTGCTCATTTTTTCTCCAATTCCTTTGAATTTTGGACTATAGCTTCTTTAATTTGGTCTTCAAAAACCCTTTAAAAATATTTGAAAATTTTGCTAAAATATGAAAGTTATGCTCTTCCCAAAATCACCCCAATGTTGAGAAAAAATCTTGCCTCTATGGTGCCAAGATCATGCTCTGATACCACTTGCAATGAAATAACTTGCATAGTAGAAGAAATAATATAAAATATTATATAAATTCTTGATAATAACTGAGAGTAATAGGCCACTTCAAGGGGGCAACCTCTAAATATCTCCAATAAGAACACACTTCACAATATGGTCTTGAAATTTAAGACTCACAACCTCCTATATATACCTAATTATGCTTAGGATGAATAAACACAACCCTGCATAACACCTAGGCCGACCTACCTACCTAAATAATAATATAATAATGATATCATGACTTAACTAAGGATTAAGATAGCCACAAGTTGACTATTCATAACCCTATATACACCAATATTAAGGGCGTAGCAATAATTCTCCATACAAATAACCCCCTCACCAAAATCTCACTGCCAAATCCAATAGGATAATAATACATGTACAAAGAATTGGTATTGGCTTTCTTTCACAATAGAACAAGAAGTTTTGTGTGAGGAACATGTCAATTGTAAGAATTCTTGAAACTTGTATTGATAATTCTCTTTTAAGTTTGTTAAAAAATGAATTCAAATAGTGACACATTTTTTGATTTTCTAAAATGTTGAATTTTAGTAACAGTGAATTTGAAGAGAGATCAAATTCCTTCGAGTTTTCGATTTTCCAAGAAAATATGGAGTGGGACCTTGTGAAACATTGAATTTTATCGACAAGGATTTTGAAGAGAGATCAAATTCCTTCAAGTTTTGCAATTTTCCAAGCAAATATGAAGTAAACCTTGTAAAAAATGATGAAATAATTTTAGTAACTCTATTACAAAATGACTTCCTATACCTAGCAATATTCACCCACTTAACCTTTAACAAAAGACATTTATAGCTTTTTCATTACTAACTTACTAATTTCTAATCCACCAATAGATAATTCTTTTACTTTTAAACTATGTATTCTTTCACTTTCATATTTGAGTATTGACAATATCCTCGTAAAGTTTACATTTATGTCTGCCACATATGTCTATCATTATAAAACTCATGTTTCAAGTGATCCAATCTTTAAGATAGCAACAAATAAGATTCTTCTTCATGAAAACATTAATAATAAATTTTTTCTGTATTTAAAAGCGGTAAGCTAAAAGAGATTATTGAGTGTTCATTTTCTATTTTGAATCGCTAAATACAAATTCTTGTCCAACATTTTTATGGGTGCATTATAGTCATAAATGCTACCTCAACTTAGTATCATATTATGCATCCTCTTCGTCTTAGCCCACAAAGGAAGGTCGAGTGATATAGACTCCTCTAACCCATAGACTTCTATCTTTTGTTTTGATATATATTTAAAACCTTTTTTTGTCATGGTTTTCATATTTTAAGATTTTTTGTATAATTTATTTATTTATTTTAAATATCATATAAGATTTAAACTCAACATTATATTAGAGATGCAAAATAATTGAATATTAGGGTTCCTTTTCGAGATAACCCTAGAATATCAACTATTAAAATAATAAACTTTGCAAACTATTTATATATTAAGAGCTTCGACGTAGGCCATTACAAACAATTGAGAAAAAGGTGAAGACTTTTTTTTAGTGTACTAGAGGATTTGAACTTACCACCCTCTAGATGTGTATGACATAAAAATTTTCATTGAACCAATTAATATAGTGTTTATAGGGAAGATGACCTATTTATTGAGAACTCTAACTTTGTGCTTCTCAAATTCCAATGTAAAAATTTCATATCACTCCCAATTTTTACAACACCTTATTTGACAATTCCTCTACTTATAACTTACGTTTCAAGGCCACATCATCAAATGTGATATCAAACAAGCATTTTTTTTACAAGGTGTCCAAAATTACCAAATAAAGGTGAGGCAATCTTCAATTCTCCTTTGTGAAATATTTAATAAGTGTTGTACCTTATAAACCATTTAGCTAGTTAATTAAATAGTAAGATTAAGAGACAACCCTCCCCTAATATTAATTCAATTCTATGATCATTATCTTATATGCTATGAGTGTTATATGCATTATTGATTTTCATGAGAGATGAGTTTGTGCAATATAAATCTTAGTAGATTTAACTCAATCTTACATAATTGAATAATGATAGCATCGTAATTTAGCACATTACACAAACACAGTAAAAAAATACCTCCTAAGGACTATGATTTAAAATTTTAATGTTTTGTGTTTCCTTTCTATTGTTGCACTTGTGTTTGCATCTAAATAATAATAGAATGCTTTTTTTTTTTTTATAAATTGCATAAATCTTATTGAATTTTGTATATTTTCAATTTTAAAAAATAAATTCAATAAAATATTAATATTAAAAAGTTCATTAATTTTTTTAAATAAAATAAAAATTAAAAAGTAAGAAGTTCAATAGTTTAATCATATAATTTAGCTACTAAAATACATTTGAATTTGTTACCAATTAATATAGTATTAACACACACAAAAAAAATAAAAATTCCCAACCATAATAGCCAAGAATCAATTATAATAAAAATTATGATCACACATAGACAACATTCTTATATCACCATAATGTGGATCACCTAATTGTTGCTTGTAGCTGGGTTTTAAGAGAGCATTCTAGCTAAGTAAGATCAACTCCTTTCATGACCTCACTTAAATTGGCATGGAGGTAACAATATAAGAAGATCATGCTTAAAGAAAACTGTGATATTTACGCCTCTCGACTGTGTTCTTCAACCTCCACAACCATCCTCTAACATTGGTTCAGCTTAGAAATTATTAAGGCCATTTGAACAAGCCAATTTTGTTAGTATCTTGTAGCCACTATGTTCCAATTTCTATTAGAACAATGCGCTTTGAGGCATTCTAGTTTCTGTTGAACCATTCAGATGCCTTGTTTATGCATCCAACTCTTAAGTATACTATGATTCTTGGAAGCACTCTACAAACAATTTTTTGAAAGCATTCTGTGAAATAGTTCGCATGCTATCGACATATGACAATGATGATTTTGGTGGTTTTCAACATATTATAGCCTATGGGCTAATGAAATTTATATTGTATAGATCAATTAGAGTTAAATATTAATCTATTGCAATTTTATTTAGGAAAGATTATTTGTAAATGGATAAAGCATTAGTTTAGAGAACAATGATGAAGGATAATGCTAATGTTGTGCAAAATCTATTTTCTAATGATTTGAAAATTAATAGCCTTGACATGTTCACTTTCTTAGACTATATTTGAATCCAAAGCTTCTAAATGTTAATTTTTGAGTGGCTTAAGATCAATCATGGATCTCACATAATATTCTCATGCATAGATCACCATGTAGCCTATAAGATCAATATGGTTCTTTTTGAGCTTTGGAATCCTAGTTCGCCCCTACCTTTGATATCTAATTTTGCACAAGAACTTATAATATTTAGAAATATCCAAAGACCTAGTTGTCAAATTATGATGATCAATTTCTCTTCGGTCAACCTCCTCAACAAATCAAATTTATAGCTTTATGAAAAATTGTTGGTAGATAGCATACAAGAAACCTAGATGTAAGTTTTGTTTCTAACATAGATATGTTCACTTAATTTCTATGTTTAGATGCATAAGATCATTTGTCCTTATTCAACTATAATTGCAAAAGAATATATCTTTAAACACTAAGGCACAAAAATACTAATGCAAACATAGTGAGTTAGTTATCAACAATTTGTTTAAAAAATTTACTTTGAAAAAAGGTTGTGCTAATCCTAAGAATTGTGAGATTCATCTAGAGAAAAAATTCTAGCCTACTAAGATCATGAATGGGTATTCAAAAGTTTAAGCTAACAATAGGGTGGGTATGTAGGAATAGTTACAAATGTGGGTGGGCTTGATTTGAATGTATGAAAATATGTGTTCCTGGGGATGGATAAGGGTGGGGAAAGCATTCAAAATTAGCACAAGAATGCACTTGTTATTGTTATGTATTTCTAACAAGACATTTTTTCAAAATAGGTTCAAAACTGAAAGAAAAATCGCATGGGTATTCTAACTTCATCATTAAATTATTTATCAGTATAGTGGATAATGATGTATTTCCCAAACAGACAACATCCATGGACCTTATCTTCAAAAACCTGTATATTTTTATCTTCTATAGTTTGAAAAATAAAATAATGTAGTGTTTATATCCTACAAATATCTGAAATCAAGCACCTAGAATCTTGTACTTAAGAAGAAGCCTTGCAAGTGTGGTGATGATTAAAAATGTTCCACTATTGATAGGTTTCATACAAAAAAGAGTATCAAAAGTAATTTTCCAACAAACATCAAATTTTACATGTTTTATGATGATCGTTTGTATTTTAGTTTAATTTTAGTGAAAGAACATGTGTGAGAACACCTAAGCAACATCCATATATTTATGAAGATTATTTACACAATTCGTATAATTTTCATACAAAAAAACAATGAAGAGAAAATAATGATAAGAGTAACAAATTTATTAGGATAAAAGAAATTGCATGAATATTAAAATAAATCTATAAGACTTCACATTAGCATTATAAAGAATATCAAGATATGAGACCTAAATAATCATAGATGAAAAATCCCTACTATACATCAAGATATGTGTTTTAATATCTTAATATCCTTTTACAAAAATTTAAAAATAGAATTGTATATATGGGTAGCATATGTCTTAAATTAAATGGGGAAGTTGCATGGATTTTGACTTATATGTTAAGTTGGACAAAAAATATATATAGATATTAAAACTAGATAAATTTTCTAAGGATACTTTAAAAAAAAACACCTTCCTACGTATGTTCTCATTGTGAAAATAAGCACAACATTAATAACAAATCTTATCACATTTTATATTTTATATATTTTGAGATTAAAAGTAGTTAACTCTAAATATAAGAACACATTCCAAATGGCAAAAATAAGGACCAACATCTTAATGCATACAATGTTTGGAAAGGAATGACTATCTCAAAGCAAAGAAATACATATTTCTAATAATTAAATTGCTATTTCAAAAATAATGATACAACCCCAAAAGTAAGAACAACCAAGATTAATATTAATACATATTTTCAACTTAACTAACAAACCTATAAACATAGTAAATATAGGTATGTGAATTGTGTATTTAAAAGTAATTTTAGTAGTATAAGTGTAGAATCAATTATCTTAAAAATTCTTCTACTCTATGTCCTTACTTGCATATTTATGTAACACGTGATTTGGTGATTTAAGTATCAAAATAAAATATTAGAATAAAACCATATAAAGCTTCTTAGATCAAGAAAGGATTTAAACACCAAAAGAATCTCCAAAATTGTAATTGCCTTCAAAAAGGAAAATTCTAGAACTAATATTAATGAACATAGAAGTTAAAATGATTGTTTTTTTTTAATCCTTAAAAAAGGTAACATATTCAACATAATAGTACCTATAAATAAGTCATCCAATCTAAAATAGGTCGATCTTGACATTTTAATCACCAAATATAGTAGTCATCTTAGAGTTAATTTTTAAATCTATGACGTGTGTTGGAAATAGATAAAAGGGGAACTTTTCTTATGAATTAATTGTTATTTGGTAAAATTAGTTTCCTCATTTTTTCTATTGGAGAAAGATTCTTAAATAATATGTACAAGTCATTTGTCCTATTTGAGTTTTCACAACTCATTTACTTTATTCCATATATTTGGAATATTATATTCCTTTTTATATGAATTGTGGCATGTCCGACACACATAGGGTGGTAAATGTCATCCTTAGACTTGGGAGTTATTTTGCACCTCTTCTATATTTGAGGTGTCTCTCTCTTTTTATAGTTGTAGCATTTTGTGTTTGTTCTTCCTCTCTTTTTTCTCTTATTATGCTTTCTCTAGGCTTATTTCTGTGTACAGCATTGGATGTTTTTATTTGTTTTCTTACCCCTTACAAATCTTGCATCTTCTTATTAGATCTTGGTCTTCATATGCTTCATTTCGCTTTCTAAATGATAACACTTACTTTCAAACAATTTATTTCGACTGGTTATTTATTATTCTCCATGTCATGTCTCTTTAACCTCAAATGTTACTAGCATTCAATTTAAATAAAGGAATGGTGATTGATCAAGTTAGGTACAATTAGTGGCAACATATATCACTAAATTGGTAGAAATGACCTAGTAGTATTTTTAGGGCCTTATTTCCAATAAAAATATAACCAGTAGAGGGATCATTCCTCCACCATGTTTTCTTGTCCAAGACTTGGTAAACATATCCCACACACTCTTCTAAATCATCTCAACCATTGATCTTGGCAGCAATCTTTACTTGCCTCTACTACCTAGATTAACTAACAAGGTTCATAATGGGACACAATTTTCTACTTAATATGGAAGAGGGTTGTGCTTTGAACCATGTTAACTCCAGAAATTGCACCCTATCTCTGCATCAAAATACTAGATATTTTTGGAGAACATTGGATTAGTCCAAGGTGTGGGTGACCTAAAACAAGACTGAACCTTTGGATTTTAGGCCGGTTCCTATTGGATTTGCAATGGTATATCATTAATAACATGTAACTAGAAAAGAAACTTGTGAGGAAAAGGGACAAGAAAGACTAATTAAAAATAGATGCCTAGGTAAAATGGTGATACACCAAAAAGATTGTGATTAAAAGTGCATTTCCTTGAACATAAGATGAAATTTTTTAGCAACGTATAAACCGATACAATTTCTGATACATTGCTCTACACATAAGTATTTCAAAAGAAGATCAAATACTTGAGGGTATTAAAAGGAACTTAATCACATTTAACAAATGCAATAACTAGTACAATTTTTGACTTGCATAGAACAATAATTGTCACAAAATATGCCTAATAGTACAAATCTTAAAGGTTTAAGGATAACATGTTCTTAAAGGTTTAACAATAACATTATAAGAAATATCAACCATTAATGTACATGATCTAATGAATGGATCTAGACTAATTGTATTATTGAATATTTAATTAAAAACACAACTCAGTGGAAGTCTTAATAGATTTATACATAAATGAAATTAAGCATCAAAACTCAAAAAACTTGAGGAGAAATAAACAGAATTGAGAGAGAAAAAAAGATAGAAAGTGCAAACAAAGTTTGATTTCGGGGTTCACCACAAACGTGACTACATCTCCAGGTCGGCTCCAATAGAGTACGACCAATCTAATTAATCTCCAAAAATCAATTACAATTATGCACCAAGAAGACCATTTCTTCTAGCACTTCGATAGCATAGCAATACTCTAAAGTATGAAAATGGCCCCAAAAAATCTCCTAGAAAAATCTCCCTAATCCTTCAAAACTTCACCAAGAGCAATTTCTCTCCAAATCTACCTTGCTTTCAAAATGAACCTACCCCCCTCTTTTTATACATAAAATTTGCCTAGTTTGGCCCAAAACCAATTAATCCATAATTAGGAATATTATCCATAAGACACCTTCGAATAACCCCTTTGCCATTTTTATATTTTGGCATTACATTCATATTTGGGGTTAGTTATTAATAGAATAACAAATAAATCCTATTTGAGAAGTGGGCAGTTTGATTGTTTCAAAAGTTAAATAGAAACTCTGCCAGACATCTTTCAAGTCCAATGCGTGGCACAGTGGCAATTATAATTTTGCTATACTCGCAAGGTCACGGGTTCAAAGCTCATCAATTGCTTTGGCGCAATCCATAGGTTAAATAAAAAATCTGTTACAAAGTTGTTAAATGCTCCACATTGTCTAGTGGCAAGGAGGGAAAGTAGGGAATGAGAGGTTGAAGGTTCAAACCTCCTTAACAAATTTTTAAACCACCAAATTCGAGCTTGAGGTGCCATGTGACACTATTTTATTTACTCATGTTTTTGACATGTGTCATTGCCTAAGCTGCTGATATCATGATGACATCATCACTATTACATTTTGCCTCCAAAATTCAAACGGCCATAACTTTCATATATGAAGTCCGTTTTTTACGAAACGAACGCCATTAGAAAGCTCTCATCAAGCTCTTCATTTTGAAATCCATTGTTGACCACTTTTGAGATGGTTTGATTTCACCCCTTATCTAGCCCTCTGGTCTACCTATTGACCAAAACTTTGATCGAATGTAACTTGCACGAACGAACTCCTTTTTGCTCCATTCAAGTTGTGTTGGAATCAGAACGCTAAGATCTTTTTGATGGTGCAAAAATCTAGAGATTTGAAGACACTTCAATTTTCACTGAAATTATCCACCAGATCACTGCATATAGAGAAATGATACCAAAAATAGATCTCCAATGCTCAATACATTCCTTCAAGGTTCTAAAAATACATTTCCAATCTGAAACGATATTGAAGACCCAGTGAATAGTAACCAAAGGTCTTTGCTCAATAGTGAATGATTTCTAGAGTACAAGTGATAGGATATATCAAAGATTCTCCTCATTAGCCAATAAATGACCCTTAAAATAAGGAACCACCTTGGCTCAAAATCATGGATAAAGGTTCCAAAAAGGGAGTCAATCCTTATAAGAAATGATGACTCACTACCTCATAACCTCACTAAGTCATAATAGCACCAATGATTTACTCAAAACCACCCATGAAAGACTCTAGCAGATCACAAAGACTCTTAAGATGCTTAATCAAAGTCCAAATTTGACCCTACAGTTAAACCCTACAATCTTTCCTCATGACTCAGAATGATTTGTAATAATAAGTCTTCACCTAATATTTCTCCTCCTTTCCTTTTTTAGGCACATGTCAAATTGACTCATTATTCATAAGAACAAAATTCAAATTCCCCTCTTATTAGCATTAGGAATAACAAAAATATTTAAATGATTTATAAATATCATTCAATACTTTTTTTTTTACAAAATTGAGAAAAATGCTAAACTCACTTAGCTCTTATCATATAATTTCAAAAAAAAATTCTCATCCCACCACATATATAAAACTTTGGAAAAGGGAAATAAATAACAATGAATCCCATGGTGATACTCAGATTTCAAATCTCTAAAGAAATGAGTTTGAGGCAAAGACTTAACTCACACCATAACCCTAAAATTCGTTCCTTTTATATATCATATTTGCTTGAAGAGCTTGCATAGGGTTTGAAGAGGCTTTTCCATTCCATTTGCAACCTCCATTTTTGAGATTGTACTCTACTTTCTGCAATTTCATGTGGAAATGAGTGATTTTAAGCCTTGACTGATCTATGTTTAAGCCATTTTGGATTTTTCTCCAGCATTATCTACTCATTCATTTGTCGTAAGTTTTGAATGTCTTTTCCTTGGCACTCGGGCAACCATATTTCTTTTTGTTGCTGCTAGGTACTCTTGTGGAAAGATCACGACTTGTTGTTCAACTACCATGATGGAGATTCTCCTAGGCTATTACAAATTTACCTTAACACCAAATCTGGTATTTGTTGTGTTATGGTATTAGTCCACCAAGACTTTAAAGAAGCTTTCTATGACTTAGTCGGAGGTATGAATTTTACTATTATTTGCTTATCCATTTCATTTATTTTCCTTGTCATTAAGACATGACTACAAATTTGTGTTCTTCATTTTTGGGTATGAAGATCTTACACATTTCATATTTGGAGTCTTGATTGCAATGTTGAACACATCTAATGGTTAAGCTACCATATTTTGGAGAAAACCCTGCTTGTTCTATTATTGCTTAACATATGACTGATGTTGATGCAGATTTCTTTCCTATAAACTCCCTTCATTCATTCATCATTTTCTGGGTTTTCCCTTTTTAAGGCTGTAACTACTCTTGGCATGAGCGCATATCTATGTTTTGGAAATTGATGCCACAATTAGAAGTTTGTTTGTCCTTTTTTTCATTATTGCTTTCTTAGTGAACAAAAATACTTGAATTTGGTTATGTATTCTTTGCTTTAGAATATTTTGTTGTTGTGACTGAAGAATTTCACACTCTTTTAGAAGAAATGTGTGTGTGTGTGTGTGTGTGCATTTATATGTATGTATATATGTGTGTATATATTGTATCTATATCTATATATATTTACATAAATACATATATATGCATATGTGTACATGTATATACTTCATTGATATACCAATATACATATACTTTATTGATATAAATTATAATCAAGTATAGCTTTATTGATGATTAGCGATCAATTAAAATATTCTTAATGCATTTTTTTTATTGATATGATGCAAGAAGAATGTTTTTCTTTTTCTTTTGGGTTATAACCCCCTTTAGTATTTTTACGTGATTTTATAACTCATTATATACTTTGGTGATTTCTATTTCTACGTCTTTATGGATTTAATGTTCTAGAAGGTTTGCTAGGTACATAGTTGGAGGGTGGCTTGTATTGGGGGTTGAGGCTCAAAGTGGTCATTCCAAGATAACCAATTATGTAGTCTTAATCAATTGATAACATAATTAATGAATTATTTTTGGAATTCACACTAAAAAAAAATTGCCTCTCCCATAGTCTCAAGTATATGTCAAGATGAGGATGGTATCGAAAAGTACTTGGCCATCCATGGGGCATTGATCTGGTAGGTCGACACCTTTTCCACATGGAAGAAGTCAACTCCACATGAGTTTCACATGGGAGTTGGGTCCAAGAGGACTATCAAGGTTTCTCAAGAGAAGGGAATCTCTTCCACGAACCCTTCAAAATATGTCATAGGATTCCCTTAGGTGTGTTTAGTTCCACCTATAGTATAGGAAGTCCCTTGTATTGTTCAAGTATTTATATATAGTATTATTTGATGCCCACTCTTGGATTTCTTGGACCTTTCACATATACACATACACACATATTATACACATACTATTTTAATGTGCTATGTTAGGAGAGTTTGAGAAAGTTATTGAAGAACTAATGGTGAAAAATGTAAAGTGGAAGGAAAAAGTCAAAAAGAGAATTGGAAAGTTATTCAATCAAAATGTGTGAAGACTTAGAAGGAAAAAAAGAGCAGTTGAAGATGCTAGGAAAGTTGCAAAATACGCCAAGAGAAATGTTGAGAAAGTGCTACATTAAAAGGATGAACAACTCTTCAATATTTATGTGAGAATGCTATCATGCATGAACAACTTCATGCAAAGACTATGGAGAAGTGAGACAATAAAATAAGAATCTAAGGGTGAAGGAAGAAAATGAGAAACTAAAGAGACAATTGCAAATAGATAAGGGTGTGAATACAAAGATGAAGCACTATAGTGAAAGCTTGCAAAAGCTTGATGATTAATTAAAGATCCAAAGAAATCCTAATGACACAACCAGTCTTAGATACAAAGACCAAAAAGAAGACATGATTGATAAAACATCTAAAGACAAACCCAAGAAGCACAAGAATATTCCTAAGGCAACCATGAGAAATTTTGATAAGAAATTGAGCAAACCCACTTGCTTTAACTATGGAAAGATTGGTCATACTACAAATATGTGTAGAAGAAAACATGTCGACAAGTCAAATTTATTTGATGGTCATAGCTATAATTTTCATAAGTATGAACATGTTGCATGTGAGTGTATATCTAAGTCTAAAGTTAGTAATAGTGATTTTAGTGGTCACTATTACACATGCAATAAGTTTGGACACAAAGACAAGGAATGTATATCTAATATTACCAGATCACCAATTCAGTCAATGAATACCTATAGAAGGGAATGACAGTACAATCCTACATTCCTTGTGTGTGGAAAATAAGAACATTTAATAGAGAGTTGTAAGTTTAGAGCATGTGGAGAAAATTTTGGAGATTATTAGCCATTACTATTTTTTTATGCAATAACTTTGGGCATATTGCAAAAGACTATAAGAACCAATCACAAAAAAGAAAAATAAAGAACTTTATAAGTCTTGATGACATCATAAATAAAATTTAAAAGACCTGGATGAAATAGGAAGATAAACAAGAATAGGAAAAGTCATATGTAAAAACTTCACTATCATCTGGTGGAGTGAATTCATCTTCATACTAAATGGAACACTTGCTTAGGAGGAGCACACATAAAGAAACCTATCAACTAGTCCCCATAGTTAAGAAAGTAAGGATAAAATTGTAAGGTATAGTGAAAATGTATGATGTTTTAAGTTCTATAAAGGAATTTAGAAAGTTTGACTAAATATATGTTGAGCAATTAGTAATATTCTTAAGTCTTATTCAGTGATATCCTATCATATTTGTTGGAGAAGAAATAAATTGATGAGTATTCGTTAATTGGTGACAAGACAATATTGCCATTGCTATAGGTATTTCTCAAATTGTTAGAGACCACACCATCTATCTTTTAATGATTAATAGTGATAAAGTGATTCATTTTATACCTTTACATTCATTTATGCACTCAAAAGAAATATTGAGCATTAGTAGATAATTGAATAAGAGAGGCATTGAGATTTGAGCAAGGAAATTGTAATTACAATTATCTTGAACCCTAACCAGCCATTCACGAGCCTCCTATTTGAGTTAATTGTGAATGTTATTTCAATTGAAGAAATAATGGCAAAGAACATTGAGATTCTTGCTTTGATCAACAATGAGGAGGAATCTAGACCAGTTTATACACCTCAAGTAAACAAAAAATTTGAAGTGGATATGTCTACAGTGTTATAATCCTCAATATCACTCGATACAATTAGAATATGTTCAAGCATACATCTACTACAAGACTGAGAAATTGGGAGAAGAGAAAACCAAAAATGATTATGAGAACATGTCAATGAATGATGTATTCAAGGACATGCATAAGCATATATAGGAAAATGATTCAACCAACATTGTTGATATTCCCACCAAGTTTTATCCATATTGTATAAGATTTCTACGAAGTTGCACATGTGGTTGGAAAAACCACACAGATTATCAAAGATGATTATTCACAAAGTGATAGGATTTTGATCTCAAGGGAATGAATGCATAGTTAGAAAGATTCCAGCACACATGGTTCTTAACCTAACCAAATATAGATATAATGGTAGATCCATAACCATTGAGAATGTTAAAGATATTGAAACATGCTTCAATTTGAGAGTGATTGGATACAAAGTCTATCAATCCAAATGAGTCAAAATGTTCAAACAAGTGGAGTACATGCCACTCGTGAAATATTAAAGAATGATGTGATCTACGATCTGTGCAAAATGGTAAGAACACAACTTCTAAATAATGTAAAAATAATAAAGAAAGACAACAAGCAACCAATGAAGTATGGAGCTCTCTTGGTATGTATTTTATTTTACACTCAAATCTATTTTCCAAGAAAAGGAAAGGTTGAATGGTCTAAGAACACTTTGGTAGTTACACAGATAGGTGAGTTTATAAGGGATCAAGGTGAAGAATTGAATATTTTATGAGTGATTGTGTTAAAAAAATTTATAGTAACATATAATCTCAATTGATAATTTCTTCTAGCGCAACTAAAAAGTATAGGGATGAAATTTATTTCCTAGTGGACATGGATTCATGTATATTGTAGGCAATTGAACCCATAACCCATTGTCTACCACCTATGAGATATGAGGTTGATGATGAAGAAGTTAGGCTTCGTGCTAACATCTTTTTGTAGAAACCTATGGACAATAGTGAGAAAAGGTTTAGTACTTTTGAAGAAACTCTTGCAGGAATAGTCAAGGAGGTGAAGGCACCAACAATAACTAGGAGAAGGTCTACTGGTCAAGCCCAACAAATACCTAGTAAAGGATTTGGGTCTTCTAGTACAACAAAAGTGGTTATAGAGGAACCATCTACCAACATCCCTTCCACCTACAAAAGAGTAAAGAGGAAGAAAACTTGATTAGTTACCAAGGAATAAAATGCTACATCAACAAATAAGAAGAGCAAACCAACAAAGGAAGTTTCTATGAAGAAGAAACATGACAAGAAACAAGAAGTTGAAGAAGAAGAATAAAGCACAAAGTCATATAAATAAATTTCAAAATTGAAGAAGAGAGGAGTGCAGAGCAAGGCACCCACAATTTAAGTATTTGTCAAAGGAATACTAAATTTAGGAGGTTTAGCAATAGTAGAGAGAAGACACATTATAGAAAATGAAGAAGATAAAAAGAAAATTGAGGAAGAAATTGTTCAACATTTGCATAGATTCAAGAGAACATTGCTTGAGTTATATTTGGTAATACCTGATGGGCTGCGACAACTTATAGATGCAAGGTGGTCATTTCCCTTACAATTGGACAAAAAACTAATTGAAAAAGCTTTAATAGAAGCTCAACTAGAGATTAGTTCATTGGATGCCAAGAAATTTTATGAAGATCACAAGGAGAAATTTAGAGTAAAGGAAAGGGCAAAAGGAATTCTAGTAGAATAAACTTAGAAGTTGCATGATGAGATAGTTGGTATATGGAGAAAGATTCTAGAGCTTGATGATGAAACCAAAGGTCACTCATCACCAATTCGAGTTGATGACACTTTTAGAGTTGAAGAGATAATTGGTAGTGTAGTACAAGACATTCCTCAATAGTTTGGTGAACTAAAACACAATAGGAGAAGTTACCAATCAATAAAGCTATAAATGTTGACATAACTAGTCAACTAAAATTATCTACAAGTTAGGTAGAGACATTTGCATTAGAAAAGAAATATGAAGTGATCGAAGAAAGTCAACAAGAAGGGAAACATTAAAAAAGTGAGGAAGAACATCAAGTAAGAAGGAAACCTAGTCTTGAGTAAAGTATGACGAAGAAAGGAAAATGAATAAAACTTTTGATAGAGGATGAAATTGAAGATCTAGGTGAAGACAAACCATTCCTACACCAATAGATGTTACTATCTTGAGCCCACTAAATTAATGGAATATTTAGAAAAGGTGAAAATAAAATCCATCATAGACAAGAAGAAGAAGAAGAAATAAGTGGTGAGACAAGCCATGAATATATTAGCTGAGTTAGTACCTGAAGTTGAATACAATATGGATGATCTAGTAATTGATGATTTGGACACATTATACAAATTTATCTATAATCAAGAAACATGTTTATAGTCTACAAAAATGAGCATGGTTGAAGAGAACTTGGAAAATAGAATGATAGGTAAAATGACAGAGAAGGTTACTAAAGTTAGAGGTAAGATGAAAAAGTTAGTTAAGGAAGTGAAAGCTAGATTAGCAAAAGCTGGGAACACATTTACAAAGATATTAAACCATTGAGAGTCTATGAAGGATTTGGAGCAATAGAAGGATGAAGCACAAAAGGAAATGGAGAGTCCAAGTAGTCAACTTGATCCATTATCAAGTTTATTTAATATATGAATAGTGAAGAGGTAAATGATATCTTAACCAAAATGAGATAGTTTTAAGAAGAGTAAGATAGTAGGATGATGAACATACTTGAACTACATGCACAACTATCCCCTATCATGGAGGATATGTAGAGGAACTTAAGGACAACAAAGGAAGCATTGAGATTGCTAAATGGATATTCACTTGACATAATAAATGAGATAGGGACTAAGATGTAAGAATAGGTTATTGCATTAACTCGCCTAAAGAAGACTTGGAAGACATTACCAGAGCCAGTAAAGGATAATTACAAGGTTATCTTTGATAGATTGTAAATTAATGATTACATATTGTTAAAGATTATACCTTTTCCATTGTTGCCGAAGTGAGAGAAGTCTTCAAATCACTTGATGTGACTAGAAAAGAGGAGAAATGATCAAAGGGGTAGAAGTTCTAAGAAGTGTAGAAATCAAAATCAAGGGACAATTTTAGAGATCAAAAAGAGGAAACATAATGGTGAGTATGAACTAAGGGGGAGATTGAGCTTAATGATCTCAAATGATAGTCAAAGGTGTTGTCATTAGTTTCAAGGTGGGGGATTATTGATATTATTGGCTTTGGAAGATGATTATATGATAATTGGTATCACCTAATTGGAAGTTATATGATTATTAGATGGTTATCTTTGATGGCAATCATAGTATCCTTAGTATTAATTAGTGAAAACCAAGTTGGCACATCTCAATAATTTAATAGGTAAAGGAATACTCCTGTCATGATCATCAATCACTAAGTGACAATAAATGACTATAAGACAAAGTTTGGAAGTCAAGGAAGTAGTCAAATCTAGAAAAGCAATTACATTGGACAATGTGAAGGATAAGAAAATATACAAGGGTTAAATTAGGAAAGGTGATGAATTTTGACCAATTCAAGTGAAAGACAAGAAAATAGAAATGAATACCATCCTAGTATGATTAAATCAGTGAGATGTGTGAAATGCATGAGAAGATAGAGCGAGAAATCAAGAGTTCAAATGAAGGGTTAAGATTAAGAGGCAAATTAAAGAGAAGGTTATAAAATGATAGGTTTTTTAAGAGAATGTGTGTGTGTGGGTGTGTTTGGAAAAAAGAGATGAGAGGCTAGAAAAAGAGAAAGATTGGTGAACATAGTGATTAAGAAAGACAAAAGGTGATTAGGATTTTGGAGTCAGAGGAGAGTGATCAAGCAATTGCAATTAGGAAACAAAATAGGGAAGTACATAGTTTAGTAGAATCATATCAGAGAGAAGATCAACGATATGACAAACAATAATTTCCATAACCAAATCAAAGTTTTAGTTGTTTCCTAATAATTGCAATAGGTAAACCCTGAATCAGGTGAACTCTAACAAGTTTTGGTTGCAAATCCCCTAAAAAGGTAAACTCTCAAAAGAGTTGTGTAAAGCATTTAGCAATGTAGATCTTAGTAGATATGCTTGTACTTTTAATGTTTGATTAATATTTTTATATTTTCAAATGAAACTTTTACATAAAAATTTCTAAAATGATTAAAATTTATCGTTTTATTTTTTTAAAGTACATACATATGTAAATATTTGAAAAATAATATTTTTAATATCAAAATATTTATAATTTAAAATACATTCTAATTTATCGTGTTACTATTATTTTTTTTAGTGTATTAATCTTTTATTTCAATTGAAAAAATATTAGATATATTTTATATGTTCAATATTTTTATATATAGTTGCATTCGAATACATCACCTTACTATAGGGGTAGTGCTTTGTGGAAATCTACTCCTATAAGACCCCAAGTATATGAGACAATGAAGTCAGAGTAAAATAAATTTAATGGTTTTAAAGCTTAATTAGCCTACCAATACACTTACAATAATCTTAACATGCCAAATTAAGAAAAGCATTCTCTTTCCTTAGTAATGGAAGAAAACTAAAGACAAATAAAAGGTTCAAGAAATTGCAGTTGTTACCTTGTTACCAACCAACTCCATGATAAATTGAAAATGATGGGAGGGAAAACATGGAGTCTACACATACCCCTTTATATGCACATATACATGTCTCCACACACATTTACAACAACCCAAATAGGATAAGTCATTGCCATGAATTTAACCATATCAAAAAGAGCAATATAATCATAAATAGATAAATAATATAAAATCTAACATTAAAAACTTAAATATTGTAATTTTTCTATGTAAATTGTAATAGTTTATTAAAAATAATAGCATGTCAATGGGTCCTTGGTCTATTGATCAAGTTGAAAGGTTCTTAAAGAACCCACCAAGGATAAGTCTCATTGAGTGTGTGGTGAATTTGGTGGACCTCCATCAAAGAAAAAAGAAGTACAAACTAAAATAAATTTATATGATAGAATTTTTAATTAAAAATTATATTAATATAAAATTAATTAAAAATAATAATAAAATCATAAGAATTTAACAAAATAAACTAAAATGTTTCGAAAATTGCAACAAAGACACTTAGCTTTCTTTCTCAAATGACAATTGTCATATTGCAAAATTTTGGGTAATATTTCTAGTGAGAAAGGAAAAAATCACCAACAAAAAACATAACAACCAATGGGAAAATATTAATTTCTATATATGACATCAACTAATTCTAATGGGGTTTCAACACTTATGGAAATATAACAATTTTTCTCTGCAACTTGAACGCCTTTGCCGCTCCTTTTAAAATTTGAATCTTGCTTCATGGTGGGTCCTAAGTCTCCGGACCCCCCACCATGCCTCAACTCGTAGATGGTGTTAGCCCTGATTAGGGATCTAGACATCTCGACAAAGTGGTGTGGGGCTATAGAAATGGAGATGAAGACAACCCCTGGTCCTATCTCCTTGGGAAATGAAAAACTTGCTGGTGATCTGGTGGAAGGTGGAAAAATGCTGACGATTGGGACCCCCGCTGGGTGGAAGAATGCACTGGTGGGTACCAATGGGGCTAGTGATTTAATGGAGGATCTCAAGATTGTGCACAATGTTAATGGGCTAGTGATCTCTCTTTTGGATACATTGGTAGATAGCGCCACTTTTGACTTTAAACTATGTGTTGTTGGGAGATTTGTTTCCTTCATACTCACGATAGAGATGTTCGAAAGTGGGTAGGCCAAAAATGGAAGATTAAGGGAAGTGTTGGTATTTCTGTAATTCCAAGTGGTCTTTTTTTGTTTCAAATTCACTGCGGAGGACGATATCAATTTAATACTCTTGGGAACTTGGTATTATGGAAAGCATTTCCTTGCCTTAACAAGGTGGCATCCAGGCTTTGATGCGAGGGTAGAATTCAACAAGTTAGCCTCTGTCTAGGTACGACTACCTGGATTACCCCTTGAGTTCTAGGATGAGAAGATTCTAAGATGGATAGGGAATTCCTTCGGTCATTTTGTCATTGTAGACACAGTGACAATGCAAAAAACTAGGTTGGTGTATTCCAGATTTTGTGTGAATGTAGCATTAAATTGGGCCCTCTCAACTATGGTCACTCTAAAAAGTAAATGGGGAGAGACATACCAACCTATAGAGTATGAGAATGTCAGAATTTTTTGCCAAGAGTGTGGACAATTTGGGCATGTCATCATGGACTGTAAAGTCCAATTGCAGAAGGAGAAACAAAAGGAAGGATCCCCAAGAATTGTAAAAGAAATCATTGGGGAATCTTCAGAAGCTCCTCAGCTGGAGGAGACTGTTGCTGACACTCAACACCTGGTAGCTAACAAGGGGCAGGATACCCCTATAACAAGGGCTGGGGGGCTAAGTGAACCTAGAGTGGAGGAGACTTTAGATGAAAAGAAGAAAATGGAAGAGTACCCATTTAAACAAGAGTTAGATGAATTATTAAGGTCACCTTTGGGAGGACCTACGAAAGGAGAGATGATGGAGGAAGGTGAAATAGTGGCACACTATTCCCCTCCTAGTTATCTAGCAAGTCTAAGAAACAAGGGATTACAAGAACAAAAGTTTATAGGCTATGTTACCTAGGAGAGGGTTTCCACACCTATAAGAATTATGAAGGCCTCGCTAGTGGAGATAGCAGCAAAAGTGATGGCAAGCATAGATAAAGTGGAAGTTGAAAAGGAACTAAGTCTCACTTTCCCACAACAAAATGGTAACGAGGAATGGGATGTTCAGAAAAAGAAGAAAAAGGGGGGGAAAAACCAGATGGAGGAACTTGTGGTACAGCTGGAAGACCAAGTAGCAGAGCAACTAGGAAAAAACAAGCAATAAGGGACGTGGCCAGTGGTAAGCAGCTTACACTCGAGACTGTAATGAGAGGTAAGAAATGAAATTCTTTCTGGGAACTTAAGTGGGTTAAATAACCCTTAGAAACAATATGCTTTGAAGCAATATATATTCCAGGAAAAGGTTGACTATGTGTTAATCTAGTAAACCAAAATGTCTAGTGTTAATTTTGGTAGACTAGTAAGTCATGTTTGGCCTGGGGCTACCTTCACGCATGTGGATGCTAACAGAGCCTTAGTGGGTATTGCTACCATGTGAAACCCATGTTCTATGACTGGATTTGAGTTATGGAAAGACAAAATTTTTCTAATAACTGAAGTTTAAACTAGTAATCGACGATGGGGGATTATCAATATATGCTTGTAATAATAAGATAGGAAGAAAAGAAACCTACGAAAAGCTGGAAAAGATAATGGACACTATTAAGGAAAAACAGATAATGTGTATGGAAGATTTTATGGGAAAATAGATTTTATTGATGTAGACTTGAGAGGGAACCCATTCACCTAGACTAATAATAGAAAAGGAAGTGATCTCATTCAAGTAAGACTAGATAGACTAATGGTGACGGAAAACTAGAATCGGCTGAGTCATTCCTTTATGGAGAACCTCACAAGAATTGCTTCTGACCAATGGCCTTTAATCTTTCATTGGGAAGATGGTATAAAAGGAGGTCTGAAACCCTTTAGGTATGAAATAATGTGGGAATCCCACTCAGAATTCAAGGATAGAATACAAGAATGGTGGAATATAAGGTTAGATGGTACTAAAATGTATAGACTAACCCAAAAATTAGATAATATAAGGAGAAATGTTAAGGGCTGGGGTAAGAGTTCCTTTGGAGATTTGTTCAAAGCCAAAAGAGAGGTAGAGGAGAAACTTAAAAATTTGCAAGGGGAAATTGCTAAAGGTAATAATTTGGAAGAAGCTAAACAAGAAGAAGAAGGGTACAAAATAAAATGGAAGGATATAATTTTGAGAGGGAAATATTTTGGAAGCAAAGATCGAGAGTCTAATGGTTAACTGAAGGTGACAGGAACACCACCTTTTTCCACAAATCAGCCTAAAACCATAAAATAAGAAACAAGATCAACAGGTTGGAAGGAGAAGGGGGAGGAGAATATAAGGAACAAGAGGAGATGGGAAGACATGTTGTGGAATACTTTAGCAAGGCGTACAAAAAGGAAAATAGACTAGGGAGTCAGGTAATAAGAAGAAGTTAGATAAACACAATCCTAGAAGTTCTAGGAGAGGTGGAAAATAATAGCATTTTAGGAAACATCACGGAGGAGGAAGTGAAAAGGGTTGTGTTCTCTATGGAAGCTTACAAAGCCCTAGGAATGGATGGTTTTCCCCCTGACATTTTTCCAACAATTTTGGGAGGTTATTAAAAATGAACTGATTTGGGCAACCAGGGATTTCTTTAAAATGGGGAAGATGCTAAAAAGGATAAATCAAAATTTTATTGCTTTGGTTCCTAAGACTCCAACACCCATGAGGCTCCTTGACTTTAGACCTACAAGCCTTTGTAACAGTGTTTGTAAGGTTTTTGCTAGAGTAATGGTCAACAACATCAAGCCCTTCCTAGAGAACATTATAGGAACACCACAAAAGGGGTTTGTGTTGGGAAGACAAATCTTGGATGCTGTAACAACCACCCATGAGATCATACATTCAATGGATAAAAATAAAATACCTGGTATGGCCTTCAAACTGGATATCCCTAAGGCGTATGATAAGGTAAGATGAGACTTTCTGTATGATGTTCTTGAAAGAGTAGGGTTTAATGAAAAGGTCATAAACCTCATAGGGATGATAGTGAGTACTATCCAGTATGTGGTCCTCCTAAATGGCTCTTCTTGGGGTAATTTTGAAGTAGGGAGAGGACTAAGGCAAGGAGACTCGCTATCTCCCTACCTCTTCATTATGGTGGTAGAGATGCTAGGGAGATCATTCTCTAAACTAGTAAACATAGGTTGTGTTTAAGGTATTAAACCTACCATTGCTGTTGGAACTGAAGTGTTATAGTAATTTGTTGATGACACCTTTCTTTTTGGAGAATCCTCTATAATTGAAGTTGGAGCATGGAAGAGTATCCTTAGAAACTACAAGGACAACTCAGGTCAGCAAATAAACTACTCTAAAAGTATACTTTATTTTTTTGACACTAATGTTGTTATGTAGAGGAAGATCAGGAACATATTAGGCTGTCAATCAGCTAACCTCTCAGATACTTATTTGGGTTCACCTTTAACCACTAAGGAGGTAACAAATGACTTCTAGAATGCCATTGTTGAAAGAATACAAAAAGAACTAGCAGGATGGAAAGGGAAAATTCTCAGCAATGCTAGAAAATTGTAGCTACTCTCAGTGGCTTTTTAGGGCATTCCAATATACTTTCTATCCCTTTTTAAAATAAACCAAAACATGGCAAATAGAATTGAGAGAATACAGAGGAACTTTCTTTGGTTAGGAACAGAGGAAAAGAAAAAATTGAATCTTGTCAACTGGGAGGATGTTTACAAACCAAAGGAGAGGGGGGGATTGGGAGTGAGAAGACTTAGAGATTTGAATAAAGCCCGTCCTGCTAAAATTGGATGGAGGTTGGGAGAAAACAAAATGGATTGGAGCAATATAATGAAAGCTAAATACCTATCTATCTCCTCATTTACTCATAATCTCTTTAATAATGACCTCCTAGGAGGATCCAAAGTATGGATGAATATTGTTAAAAGTAGAAGTTTACTGAGGGAAGGGGTGAGGTGGATTATGGGTAGTGGACAAAACACAAGATTCTAGGAGAATAATTGGATGGGGGGGGAAACCATTAGTTCACAACAAATTTAGAAGACTAATGGAAACATTAAAGGCAGAGGTGGGGATGAAAGTTGTGGATTATATTGACCCTAGAAGGAAGTGGAAGAAATTTTGAAAAGATACTTACCCTTAAGAGGATATTCAACTGCTTAAAGAACTTGAGGAGTTGATAGAAGTTCAAAGAATCCAAATGCTAATGCAGGAGGATAAAGTGGTGTGGGAGATAACGTCTAGTGGCCATTATATTGTCAAATCTACTTACAAACTCCTCTTTTGTAAGGACCTATGTCTCACAAAATGGCATAAAGTCTGGATTAGTAATCTTCTACCTAAAATCAACTTCTTCTGGTGGACTATTCAACATGGTAAGATTCTATCGTTGGATAACCTAAAAAGAGGGTTTTTTTAAATCACAAACAGATGTTATCTCTATAAGGAAAAGGAGGAAAGTATCTCTCACCTCTTCCTAGAATGTCCATATGCCCTAAAGATCTGGTCATTGGCGTGGGAGAAATTTGAACTATGTTGGGTGATGAAGGAAAATATGGGTCAATTCATGGAAAACTGGGATTGTCCCTTTTATCACCCCAATCTGGTATTCCTATGGAGAATTGTCCCATCATACATTTGCTAGCACATATGGAAGGAGAGAAACAATAGAATCTTTTGGGAAAAGGAAAGGCCTGTGGAGGTAGTTATGGGAATTATGGAGAATTTGTTAAAAGAAAATATAAAGATTACCAAATGTAAGGTATCGAAGGAAGAACTAGGAAGGAAAGAATGTTAAATAGTAGAAAGATGGGATATCTATTGGAACTTTAATCATTTTGATAACTCTAAGGTAATAAGGAGGCAACAGATAAGATGGAAACCACCAACAATAACAAAACTTAAGTTAAATTTTGATGGTGTTGCAAGAAAGGGTGTTGGGGCTGCGGGTGAAGTGCTAAGAAATGGAAATGGTGAAGTGTTGTTAGTCTATTCTGGGAATGTTGGCAGAGGAAGTAATAACATGGCGGAAGCAATGGATCTACTTTGGGGCCTACAATTGGTTGGGGATATGAAAATGAAGGAAATAACTATAGAAGGTGATTCTAAATTAATAATTGATATGGCAAAAGGAATCTCTTAGCCAAGTTGGAATATCCAAAATATTATCACAGATATTAGACATATCCTAATGGGATGGAAAAAGTCTAGTTATAGCACATATATAGGGAAGGTAATATGGTGGTGGATGATGCTACTGCTGCCATGGTGGGGGGACAAAAACTGAGCATGGCTAGACAAATAACAATCAATGCCAAATTTGGCAATATCATATTTAGGAAGGCGAAGCTTGCCAATTTTAAAATAAAGATGACGAAACACTATAGTACAGGTTGGATAATAAATAGATGCAATTTGAGGCAAGAGTTACTTCACAATTATGGTAACATAATGCGAAAGTTTAAATATTTTCTTTTTTGAAAGTACGAATAATATCATTACAGATATTGTCAAAGATTTTAGGGATGTTGGAGTTATGATGTAAAGTATGCACAAATCCCATAATGAAAAGGGATGGGATTTCAAAGCACCTTAAAAAATTGCTTATAGGATGATTAGAGGGCTTAGAGATGTTATTTTCAACATCGCAACACTGCCATTGATGAAAAATATCTTTGCTGTTAGTGAGCTTGAGGGTAAGAAGGTTCAGATGCAAATTATTGAGGTTGGGGGGCCAGGAGTTAGCAAGGAAGAAATGGGTGGAGACTTGAATCGACTAGAGCTAACAAAGATAGAAAATTTTAAGGATAGAATGGCGACCTAGTTCTTGTTGAAAGAAGGGGGATTTCTTCCGTATATGCAGGCAATGGCAGGTTACGATGAAAATTGTGCTCTTCAGTTTGTGAATGGATGGAACGACCATAGAGTTATTGTAAATGGTATCACATTTCAAGTGAATGAGGAGGTTATTGTGATAGCCAAGTTGCTAGTTTGTCCCTGAAAGGGAAAAAATGGAAGAAGGTTATGAAAACGACAGACAAAGCCAACATGAATAGCTTTTTTTCTGAGGATTAAGAACCTATTTGCTACAGGGGAGGGTTTCAAAGGGATAAGCTACTGGCTTCTTGGGATGATGTTTTCTTGGTGATCATGAAATACCTCACACTCGAAGGCAAGTTTGGACTTTATTATTATTATCACTTCCCTATACTGAACCATTTTAGAAATAGAGATTTTATTTCTATCTT
Source organism: Cupressus sempervirens (assembly GCA_028749045.1). Classification (NCBI taxonomy): domain Eukaryota; kingdom Viridiplantae; phylum Streptophyta; class Pinopsida; order Cupressales; family Cupressaceae; genus Cupressus; species Cupressus sempervirens. The sequence goes on from CM053792.1 coordinate 265,487,005, forward strand.
GTTCTTTTTGCTACACTCTCTTGAGGACATGATGAGTGATGTTAGGGAGAAAAGAAGTAAGGGTAATAATTTCACTATCAGTCACCAGGGTGTGATCTTTAGACTTTACCAGTTTCATCTTGCCCTCTGTTCCCCTAGGGTTATTGTTGTTGACAATCAACATCACCATTAGAATTCCCCTCCGAGTACCAACACTAGAACCAGAATCCGCATGCCACACCCTTCCCCTAGTAGGGATAATAAGAAAAAGAAAAATACAGACCTGGTAGTTGAACAAAAGGGTAGTAAAAAAATCAAAATTGAAAAGCTAGTTGTGGTGAACATTGGGGAGTCAGAGGAGGAGGAGGGAGGAAATGGTAGGAGAAGGTCAGGAAGGTTAGCCAAAACACAAGCAAGATACAAACAAAAGGCTAATAGATTTAGGGTTGAGGAGGCGGAAGAGGAGAATTTTGAAAATAATGAAAGAGAACTAGAGGAGGAGAAAATTTCTAACTCCAAGAGAGAAAAGGAGAATGAGGAGAAAGAAAAAATTGAAAATTCTATTTATTACACCTGGGTGTCTACTGATAATGTCAATACCACTGAGATGACACATGTGTTGGCTAACTTTACCTTGTAGCCTATTACCTTCTGTTAAGACAACAATAAAGTGGATACCTCCCCCATTACCATCTCTTCCCTGGTTAAGGAAAAAACCAATATTTTTACTAACCCCCAGGTTTTGCAGGATGAAAACCAACCATTAGCAAAGACTAAGGAGGCACATAAGAATGTTGAAAAAGGAAACATAGAGAAAGAGGAGGAGTAGAATGAGAGGAATGCACAAATAGAGATAAGGGTCAAATCTTTAGAGGATAAGTTTTACTCCTCTAAATTTTCCTTGAAGGTTACCCATGCTGTTGCTACCACCCTTCAATTATTGGCGCAGAAGAAGGACGAGATGAGGTTGGACATGGAGGACAACAAGCTCTTATATAAGTTCCTTGCTGAGGATTGGGCTAGAGTGCTTTTGGCTGGGAAGGGAAAAGATAAAGATGAAAAATAATGTGGTGGTTCCTAGGGGTTTTTTAGCCCTAGTTTTTATTTATTTATTTAATTTAATTTTATTTTATTTAAATTTTTCTGATGCTACTTGGTTTGCTAGTTTACAGCTTATTCACAGACTTGGGTTGGCTTGTTTATGCCAACAATTTTTAAAAATTGAACTTTAATAGTATGATGGGTACTATAGTCTTTAGATTTAGTATAGATATTATGTTGATAGATGTAAATGATAGTGTGATGTTTTTGGACTGAGTTGGTTTTGTTTGTACCAACAGTTCATGTCTTGAACAATTATAGTATGCTTAGTACTATAGTTTTTGTTTTAGTTAATTGTTTCTCTGATAGCTGTGTTTTTGGTTAATACTTGTAGTCTGCTGTTGTATGTGACTGGTATCTGCTTGTTTTGCTAGTAGTGTGTTGGTTGACAACTTTTTGGTTGTAAACGTTGACCCCCTTGTTTTGGTTGCTTTTTATTTCAAAAACTAATTTTAATATATCTTATAAACTATAGTCTCTGTCATAATTAGAAAGAATACTATTTCTAATGAGAAAATTAATACTATAGAGAAGCTTGGTAACTTTAGTCTCCTGCCTTACCACATGGACTAATAAAGAATGTACATCATATTAATGAAGTTTTATGTGCCCCTTCCTCAAATCTAATGATCTACTTTAATAAATCGCACATGTTAAGAAAGTGTAATTTATATACAAAATATGACAAATGACGTTCTTAATTTATTGTCATGATTGTTGTGTGCATGTATGATACATATGTATAGATATTTAGTGATTTGTGAAGTTAATATTAAAATAATGTAATTGTTCAATTAATTGTATTACTATTTTTTATTGTGATTCTGAAATTAAAAAGATTATTGTTTTGTTTGAAAATTTATCTGTTATAAATCTCATTCTTAAATTGTCTTAAACTTCACTCTTGTTTAACCATCACACTGGACTATACACTCATAAAATATGACTTAAACGTGTAGCACCTTTCTTATTAAAATAATAATAATAATAAAATCTTCTTTAGACAATGATTCACCCACCAATCTCCCATCTAAAATAATACAAAATCTACAAATAATCTCATCTATTTCCTCAAAACGTAAAAGATTAAATTTAACCTCGACCCCACCTTTGAGAGATTTGTGTCCTAAATGTGAAACGGATTTTAAAATTGGGCCCACCTTGAAATAATCCTATGCTTTGTTGCGGCTCTTAATGATGTTTTTTTATGAAATTTGTGCAACTTTGTTTTCTTTTGAATGACCCTACCGCAAATAAAGACACAAACGTAATCGATAATAATTCTACACCAAGCTTTTTAAGTAATTCCTAAATATGATTATGCTTGTTAAGTAATTCGTAAATATGATTATGCTTGCACGCACGCATGGAGTCTTACGCATGATGAAATAGGAACCTAATCATTTCGTAGAGTTTGCAATACTTTTTGGTCCAAATGGGCTTTATCATGGAGCACATGGGCATGCTGCTATTCATTAGAGTGATGTTTTTTAAAATGATGAAAGCTTTTAGTTGATTTCTTTTAAGAAGAAAGTTTTATTTGTATGATGGTTAATTGGTTAGTTGTATTTGATTAAAAGTTTTTAGGAATATGATTTTTTAATAGTTTGATCTTGCAATAAAATAAAGGAGGGGAAGTCAAGCAAGCAATTATATTACTATGGTTAATTAATCAATTAATATAATAGATTGTAGTCTAGTGGAACACACGTTTTATGGTATCAAATAATTTAGCTAATATGAAATAAATATTTAATTGTGGAAATTTTATAGTTAGAAATTATTATATAATGCATAATTTTTAAAACATCTAACTTATAATAACGATTAAATTTTCTTTTTAGACATAAAATAGAAAAGGGGAAGATAGTAAACATATTGATTTTTAACCAACTAATCATTATGTTACTAGGAGGACCACTTCAATTGTGATATCACCCATTTAGCTAGTGTACTCATAACTAAGGAATTCAACTCCAACTTTAAAGTAAATGAAACTTAAAATTAATATATCTTTTGTCTACACCATGTGTAGGTGTGCACACACATTTTATTTTTCTTTTCCATCTTTCAAGTTTTAAATAATTTACCATATTAGACTTTGATGATGTAAATGATAGTTTTAATGCGGTAGTGGTATAAGGTGATTAAATTTAGAGAATATACTTTATGTTTACATTATTTCCAAAGTATTTTAGTTGGAAATTAAAAGTTTATTTTCATAAGTCGCATCAAATGGGTCAATGCTATAACTAAAATGAATGTCCTACCAATGCAATAATGTATTGATTAAAAATAACTATATTTTCTTGTCAAGCCCCCCTGTCTTTAAAAAGCTCCTTTATCCCCTCAAGTAAAATAAATCTAAGTATTTCTCAAAATTAATTTTGTAACAAAAATCCTCACATCTACATACAAAAAAGATATGTGTGTGTTCGAAGGGATTTGTCTACGACACCATTAATCATCCAATCACAAACCTTGTGGTGTTGTCTATGGTCTCATAATGGAAGTGACCCTCTTATCAACATAAAGGTTGACTACTAACATGTGAATAAGTTTTCTTCATTGATATTCTCTCTTCTCTTATATGAACATTGTTTAAGTCCTCTTTTTATATCGAAGACAATTTAAGCATTACATACACTATGCCACAAATTCATTAAAAGGAATCATCATCAATGGCTCAAAAGATTATCAAATTAAGCCAACCTATTCATCCTATACTATTAGCATAACCCAAAACAAAATATTTCGTAACAGTGAACAAACCATAAAAAGTTTGAAGATTGACTGATACCTATAACCACTGACAACCTAACATCACGGGTACTTAAACCCCAGACCCAATAATATTATTACTACATTTTTCTTTAGTGCATTCAAATGCACCAAGATGAGGTTTTATCTTTGGATCATTCATTTTTCTCTTAGTTAGGTTCATAGCTGATAGTGCACTTGTTTCTCTCATCAATCTCCTCCTTTGTAATGCCCTTGTCCTTCAAAAATTGATGTAGTAGTAGTTGTTCCTTCTAGTTCAACTTATCTTTCCCAGGGGAAAGTAGTGCACACTTTGGATATCTCATTTGTATAGAAACATCACTCATCCCTTTAACAAAATATTGAAATAGTCCTTGAGAACATCCATCATAAAAAAACCACTCGTGGCATAATCATCTGCAATGTCATACAATATGTCATCATTATCAATGATGTGTTTAGGAGAGTTCTCGATGGAACCTCACTTAGGTGTCTAGAATGAAAGAAATCTAAGTACGTGTTAGTCAATGTCTATGAGGGAGTGTGTTGGTCTTACTCCAATGGTTTAAAGTTATCTCAAAAGCTATTGAGGGCTAGATACTGTTGGTCATCTATGGAAAAAGTTGTAGGGAAATTTTCACAGGCATGCAAATAGTACTAGTTACATAGAAGCCTCACGACCTCTCTAGCTAGGGAGCTCATTCCCTTTATCACACACAAGCCATTCTAGAAATAGGCCTTTGACCTTGTAGTTTAAATCTATCCCGATTCATTGAACAGACATGAGTACATCATAACAACTATTGAGCATTTCATGAAGTGGGTCAATTTAGTTTTACTTACCAAAGAAACTAGAAAACACGTGTTTATGTTCATCTTGAACTACATTGTCTGTAGATATGGGGTCCCCTCCTCGATTGTGACTGTCAACAAAAGGTAGTTTAAAAATAAGGACATATATGAACTTTGTGTAAAGTTTAAGATCAATCAAAATTGTTTTTCAATCTATTATCCCCAAGGTAATAGACAAGATTAAGCATCAAACAAGACTATCCTTAAAATAATGTACAAAATAGTGGGGAAATCAGGAAAGACTGGCATTTATAGCTTAATCCAGCCTTGTGAGCTTACATAATGAGTATCAAAGCACCAATGGGGGCCACTCCCTCCACTTTGGTTCATTGGGAAGAATAATTACTATTATTTGATGTAGAAATACCCTTGCTAATAGTGTCCTTGCAAGGACTAGTGACTAGTGAAGACTATAGAATATCAAGAGTTCAATAATTGGAGCTACTAGATGAATGTAGGCAAGCAACATTCGATCACCTTGGGGTATATTAGAAAATAATATATGAGGGCTACAACAAGAAGGTACATCCGAGAGAATTTTAGGTTGGAAACTTGATCTTGAGAGAAAATCCCCAAAATCAACAAGATTGAGAACATAAAGGAAAGTTTGAACCCAACTAGTTAGGTCCATACATCATTACTCATTCATTTGTCTTTGGAGCCTATAAAATCTCAATGATTGAAGGATAAACCTCCTTGAACCTATTGAACCTATTAATACACTTCATCTATTTTTTTTTATATAGATAACATTCTTTGTCCAATACACTTGTACAATTGAAAAGATCTACAAAATAATCCGAGTGAAAACCTAGCAATATGCACCTTGATAATAGAAAGTAAAAATAAAAAAGCTCCAAAAATACAAAAAAAGAAGACAAAGAGCTTTAGAATTTGAAAAATCAAGAAAATTATCTTGGTAAAAACTTAGTAAACATGCACCTTAGGAGCAAAAATAACATATCTACCAAGTGGTGAAAATCTAGTAAATAAGTGCCACTTGTAAAATTAGCATCTCCATCCATCAAGTTCATAACTTCAATTGCAACCCTGCTAACTTCACAACAATCACCATGGTTTGAAATCAATTCATATCCTAATCTTGAGAGACTCGAGTCTTACTAGGGGGAAACTTTCAATCACATCAACTATCGACAAAATTAACGTTTCTCAAAACCATGATGCCACAACGTCTAAAATATCAAAAATAAATAAATTATTATTTCTCAATTCTACCCACTTGTTACATCAATGTTGATCAATACTTATCAAATGAACTATCCTAACAACATGAATGATCTCAATTAATAGTGTTCCTCGACACTCAAACTGTGCTCACAAGACAGTGTACCCTGACACCAACACAATGAATTTTTTCCCAATCATACTTCCTTTACAAGAGGGCACATAATTAATTTTCTTGGTGAGCTATTTGTTTCATTGACTATCAGTTATGTCTCCCTACTTAGTCACTCTAGGCTATATCATGACTAGAGGATTGGGGACATAGGGCATGATTTTTTCTTATAGGTGTGGTTTTGATTATCAAACTTGGTTTGATAAAGCTAGTTTCTATGATAAGTTCCTCTAACATGATTAGAGTGCTAAATATACCTTGACCTACTTATTTGGACACTTCAGTGAGGTCAAAATTATTTCTTTGATTTCTATCACTTTGTTGTTTTATGAAAAATTATACTCATGGTTCTTTTAGCTCTAAATGCCTCAATGTTGTTGTAACCTTGAAATATTGAATAGAAGTCCAACTATACTAAGGTTATCTATGTATTATGCCTTGATACATATGTTAGTTTTCTACATCTATCCAATAAAATTCGTATTCATACTTTCATGGTCGCAATTGCACTAGTGAAGGTTATCTCGACTATGGTGTTCGAAAATGATTAATGATGAAAAAAATGATGATGAAAGCGAGAAATTCACTATAGCTTCGTTCATCCTAGGACTACATTCAGTCTTTCATTCTACATTTTGTATGAGCCAGGGTACAATTATAAATCTTGAAATTTTGATGATCAATCATCACCTCTTCACCTTAGTAGTCAACTGTAAACTGGTCAATTGAATCAAAATTGATCAATCAAAATTAAATCAATGGGATCTCAATCTCACTATCTTTAATCAAGGGGTTAGTAATAGTTTTATCATTTCATATATTCAAGTGCTAAGTTTTCAAATTATTATGGAACATATCAAATAAGAGCTCATCATATGCTATAAGTACAATAAATACAAAAAGAGATGAGATATGCATACATGATCTAATATCGAAATGAAAATGAGATAAATCTATAATATCACATGTGAAAAAAGGACAAATACAAAAATTAAAGTAAATCCACAATATTTATATCAGTCATGAGAGATCTCTCAAATCTTGGATAAGATAAAAATATATAAAAATGTCACAATTTGTATAAGAATATATCATGTATACACTAGAGTATCAAAATGAAGAGACACCAGATCTCAGGAATTGTTGCCACCCTCCTAACCACCATTTAGAGGAGGAGGTACATTAGCCCTAGTTGGAGGAGGCAAAAATTCTCTCTCAAACTACATACAACCCAGGAATGGTGAAAGTGCTTTGTTAGAAAGAGGTGTTGCTATGATGTACAAGGCATAGTAGTATCAACCTTGTTGTTGTGGTAAGTAAAAGCATGTTGTATTTGATCCCAATATGTGTGTAGGATCCCAAATACATGTATCCCAATCAGATACCTAGGCCCGTGTCACAATTGCCTTAATATTTTCAACCTCTGCCTCTACATGAAACTCTTTGATATGCTACTTAAGGGTGGATACTTGATCTCAATATGGTCCCTCTCCATTGGTTGGTATCTCTTGAGTTGGTGCCTCCTATTTTGGGGCATCCGCCTCCATCTGAGACTCATTGAGGAGGTGGCCACATCTATCTCTACATCCTAGTTGGCCCCAATCTACTCAGTGATGCACTAGTTGCTCACCCTCCTCAGGTACCTTATCCTCAAATTCTATATGGGTTGCATAACCTATCCCCATGACACCTAAGATGTCCATCTCTTTACATTCTCTTTGTTGACTAGCACCTAGTTCTCTACTTAAATTAGGGGCAGTATTTCCACCTCTCTTCTCTTAGCCACCCTAGCCAACTCCTCCTCAACCTTGTTCTTCACATCCTCCTAGAATGTCATTGTCATCATCATCTGGTAGGAGGACTCACTCTGCAAGATGAATAAAATGCAGAAAGGGGTGGGCTATCATATATTGTTGATATGTAGGGGTGACCTTGGCATCCTTGACACCTAGGAGACAATCCTATGTTGCTCTCTAAAGAGTCTAAGCCTCCTAAACTATTAAACCCTATCCTATATTAAGTCCCCATCCCTGGGCATACTCATCTAGATATCAAGAAGATGTTATGAACTTTATGCTCACATCCTGGCATCTACCAAAATACCTCTAGATGTGTGTAATAAAGAACTACTTGAGAATAAGAGTGACTTGGTTAATTAGTGGCATGCTAGTAAACATCATGGAATACTTTTTGGTTAATCCACCACAATTCTCTATCCCTAGGTGTGGTTGCCACACTACAATATTTAGTCATCAAGTACCCTTCTCTTGTAAGATAACTTTCCCAAGTTGGGTTGATGCAAGTAACCAACATATCTAATAATATGAAGAGTGACGAGAAGGTGCTCCCATACCCAAATTTGTACTACAAAGAAATCAAAATCCCAAGTCTGAATGGGTCAACATCTAATCTTATAAATCTCTCTAAACAAAAGGCACAATAAAATTAGGCTACAAGAAAATCTTTGTGGTCTCATGATCAGATCCAATAATAATCTACCTCATCCATAGAGAAAGGTCTCTTAGCTCACATTTGGTACTTCTATAAATTTAATGATACCTCTCAGTACACACACAAGAGGATGGTCATCAACATACTATTAGATCATGTCATGACTTGACCTATGATCACCTATGATTCAAGTCACTTTTGATGTTTGACCATGTTTGACTATGTTCGACCTAGACTTATGAATTTGGCTTATGTCGAAATGTTATAGTTTTCTATATTAGACTTGATAATTGATTTGATCCATGATTTTGATGTATAGTTAATACATATTATCCTTGACGATCTCATGATTATGATGTTTTGATGATTAATTATTAAATATGGTATTATGTCACATTGCAATGGTTAAGATGTAGCAATTATTAATGCTTATTATGGTGACTAGCATGATTTTGATAATGTCCATGTATAATTGATATATTTATTTATACATGTGAAATATTTATTATGGATTTTGGTATTTAAATGGATACTAACTCCATGGCATATTGGTGAGTGTATGAGTTTTACAGGTTGGAATGCGAGAGTGTGGTTGAGGTAGAGGAGGCTAGCTCCTCGATAGGGTTGGAAGGGATCTTTCTGGTTTTCACACACACAATGTAGATAATATATGCATTGTTGGTGTTGCATTATTTACCTTAACTTTACACTTGAATGACTATGTGAATTATCTTAATGTAAATATTTATGTAAAGAAATGAAATGATAATCTAGAAAAAGATATAGACACACACTCCTAGTTTAAATGCTCAATTTCTTTTATATAATATTTTCCTTGTTTTCATTATCATTATAGATATTTAATTATAGAGATAATTTCAATAATAGTTATTTTATTAGAAACTTATCTTAGTGTGAATTTGAAAGAAAACAGTAGTTCATGTTTGAACGTGAAAGAGAGATTTTATTTACTTATGTTTTCCATTGGATACTAGTCTACGCCCCTGCAGGTGAATGGGTCTTTATTTTTGTTGCACTTTATTGGGAACTAATAAATAGCTTAAAAGGAGATATTTTAATTTTTTAAAACTATTGGCACTTCAAGTAGTCAAAATTTAATTTCAACTAACTGAAAACTGGTAGAATTAAATGACCAACTAGAGTAGAAAACCTATTTTGGTTCCATTTCTTTATGATGACCATTTCACTATTCAATCACACATACAATTTCTGACTGGCAAGAAAAATTGATTGTACTTCATTTCAAGTTTTTCTAGAGGGAAAAATAAAAAATGGAGAGGGAAGTTGTTACATTTTTAGCTTTGGAATTTACATATTTGTTTGGGTAAACCACACACGTAGGCAACAAGGGAGACATTGCTCAAGCTCCAAAATGATGACTTCATTTGGGTTGTTAAATCCAGGTTCTTGTTCATTTTCTCTAAAAAAAATATTACAATATGAGTGTGAGGTTTTAAAAAATAAATAAAATTTATTTGTCTAGCAATATGAAAATCTGGTAATTTATAAATCTATTGGCACTGCTATCATTGTGACTTGCGCTACAAATACTTGCCATAGGCTTTTAGTATAGATGGTAACATCATTGTAACTTCTAAACTATTCAACATATTAGATAAGCTGTAGACAACATCTCTCTATGAATAGATTAAAACAATAGACACAACGAGGCAATGACTGGAAGCAATAATGAAATAATTACATTTTTAATTCTTTTTCCACAAATGACATTGGTTTCCTTTTTATTGACAAAAGATAAATGAAAAACCTCAGCTTGTAGCAATTTACAAGTTGCAAATTTTTGAGATAACTAGTTTAGCTCTTGGTATAGTATCATACCCTGAAATATTTGGAAGTGTTGTCATTATAAATAGAGCAATACACCTTATTCACATATCATAGTTCATGTGTTTGGAAATAATTTTTCTCTTTCTTCTTTTTATATAGTTTATAATTTGTAGTAGATATGGGAAATAGTAAAATGCTTGGGCACTACTTGATAATTGATTGTAGAATTTATGGCTTATGTGACGCCTAACAACATATTTAGTTTTCTTTATTTATTTCCAGCTTGTTAATATGCATCAACATTTATGAATAATGTGTTATATTTAAATATATAAAAAATATTGCCAAATATTTGGATCAACCCTTTATTTCCCAAATTATTGTGCAAGTGATAGAGAATTATATTAGGATATAGGGGGCTGATTGGACACTCACAAACCTTCCTACCCATTCACCAACGTAGCAGCTTAGAGACCCACCTCTGTGCACTCTAACATTGTAGAATGTATTAGATGTTTTTGTTTGCTAACTTTTGCATAATTTGTCTAAATCTAAATAAGAAAATGAGTTTTCTCTACATAGAGTAATGGCTATGGTCATACTGTGATCGCTGAAATATGATTCCTTGAGTAGATAAATGTTGTTAGAGTCTAATTAGGATGATAGTATCAACAAAGAATATTATTATATTAGCCTACAACTAGCTATATTTAGGGAAATATGTCAAGGAACTAGAGGCATATGGTTAGATTATCAAACATGGATAGTTAAGAGAGATAAAGTTAAATTGATTTTGTGCTCAAAGTATATGCTCCCAGTCAACTTAAATACTAATGTAATGTTTTTTTTTTCTTATTGTTATAGTGAAACATGTTTTTCTTACTGTCAATAAAGATCTCTTACCTCTTCCAAGTTAAGTATTTGATTCATATGTCAGACTGATCACACATGGACTCAATTATAGTTTGAGGATAACATAAAGATTCTAATCAAGATAAGGAAAATATTAGAGTAATTTATGTTGGATAGAAAGTTGATGAGGAACTTGTTGATTTAATGTAGAATTCTTAGTTCTAGCAGTTATAATGATTTATTTAAAATTTGATGTTGCTAGAATCATTATGGAAATGTAAAATTGAGTTTTTGAATAAGTATGATGACAAGATCTTGAATGATGGTTGTTTCTTTTCTTTTATTTGTAAAGAAGAGAATGTTGGAAGGGTGTTGAATGTGGGAAAATTAAATGTGAGGGTAGAAAATTAAAAATCTTATGATATTCTTTCATTGCTACCTGCCAGTTTATTTACTTTATATTGGTTTTTTGCTTGGCCAAGCTCAAAAAGAATGAATGCATATGATTGAAATGCATGATTATGCATATGATTGAAATGCATGATTAAATTGAATTTTCCCTCTTACACATCCATGTTTATGTTTCTAGTAGGCATATGTGCATGTAGAATTAGGCACTTGCTTGCACCAAATCCATCCAATCCAATTGTCCCAAGTTGCTAGGCTTCTCATGTCAAGGTCAGGGAGTTCTTCATCTTAGGAAGAACCCTATGGTATCTAACCACTCTATTGTTGGGCAGTAAAAGTGCTTGGGTCACACTCCTGTCTCATGCTAGTGAAAGGACAACGATTTGATGACTTGGAGATAGGGCTACATGCAGATGGACACAGGTTCGATGACATGTTATTTTATGTTTTGATGTTATTTCATGAGTTGTTTGCTTATATTAAATTCTTATGGTTTTATGCACAATGTTCAGGTTGATATTAGTGGTGGTTCTTGATGTATATATTATATATTTCTATCTTGATAAATTTGACATGTGGTCTAAATAATAAATGATTGTTGTTGCTCAAATATTTGGTCATTTAACTTATGTATTTGGATCATGATGATGAACGTTTGCATGTAACAACAATTGGTCAACATCTTCACACCTATATATATGATTGAAATGACATTATGAATCTCTTTTGTGTTCTAACTGAAGGTCGATATGTAGGATCCAAACGCTTTTTGAATGGAATGATTATACCATTATGCGAGTATCTTTGACTTTCAAACAAGCTCTTTCCACTTTATATGGGTATTTGCATATGTGTAATATTTTATGAATTTCAATTTTTACATGTGGTATTAGAGCTATGTTTAACGCTAGGGCCTATGGTCCAAACTGTTGCTAAAGTTGCGTGGCTTAATTTAGTGCAAGTGTAATATGACATCATGTATTCTTGTGGAGGTAACATAGTTGGAGGCAACAATGGTCCACAGGATGAGCCTAAAAACTAGAGGTTGGATCAAATTGTAGCTCTCCTTACTCAACAAGGTTAGCGTATGGATAATTTGGAGAATGTAATGATGGGTAGACATGTTGAGGAGGAAGTAAGGAAGCAAGAGGAAAATATTTTCCTAGAGGCTATGTGTAGACTTGATGAAGAACAAGAAAAGAGGGAAGATGACCAATTAATTGAGGCCCAAAGAAAATTAGAGGAAGATAGGAGGAACAAAGAACAATAAAAGGAGAAAGTTGATCATAGGATGACTGGGTTAGTTCATGACAATGTTCAAATTGCAGAACATCTGAGTAAGGACCTCAAGAAGTTCAACCCTTCAATCTTCAATGGTAAGACATTAGGAGAAGATGTAGAGGCTTAGATAACTACTACGGAGAAGTAATTTTTTATCTAAAACTTCACAAGAAAATCTAGAGTAGCATAGGCTACTTTTCATTTGGTTGTTGAAGTAGCAACTTGGTGGGAAAATGCGATGGTCGACAAGAAGTTGCAACACGATAAGATATCATGGGAGGATTTCCTACATCTTTTCTATAAGAGGTGGTTGCCTCAATTATTTTATGATAAGAAGGCAACTAAGTTCTACAAGTTGATATAGGGACTAATTACATTTACTCAGTACCATGAGCGATTATGTTATATGGTCAAATATGTACCTCAATATTAGAATCACGAGTTGTTTAGGACCCAAAAATTTGTTATGGGATTGCATACAAAGATCTACAATGAGGTACAAATGCATGAGCCAAAAACTATGGATTATGCACTCATAAAGGCTCTTAAACAAGAACAATGATTACAAGATGTAGCTCCACTGAAGGCATATAAAAACCAATTTTTTAAAGAGGAAATTCCAAGATAAAAAATAGAAGGGTGGTTGATAACAAATCAGGAATATGAATGGAAAATGACAGGAGGAATAAGGAAAGAACAACAACAAGAACTACCAAGGAAAAAATAGGAATAGAGGTGGAGACAAAAACAAGAACAATAGTGGTAATAATAATAGAAATTGGAATAGAATGGATAAACCAACAGATCAACAAGAACCACATGATGCATGTTTCATTCGTGGGGGTAATCATTATGTTGCAAGATGCCCTTAGTGATCTACATCTAGGGATGGACCTAAAGTGCAACATCATATTCATGCAACTGTAGAGCACATACATGCCAAGTTTCAGGCATCTCCCATACAATTGACTAGTAAGCATTATGGTTATGAAGTTTCCATCTTAATTGATATTAGTGCCACAAATTCTTTTGTTAATCCGAAAGTAGTGTCTAGACTCCCAGTTAGAGTGGGTCATATGGCTAAGCCTTGGATAGTTGAGTATGGGAACCAGATAGAGAAAAGAGTAGAGCAGTATCTTTTATGCAGTGAGTTGGAACTTCCTTATTGTCACATGCAGGTCAATTTGTATGTAGCACCTCTTGGGTCATATGATGTTATTCTAGGCATTAACTGGCTCACTTGACATAAGGCAATTGTGAATTGTGAAAATAAGTCAATAGAATGCTTGGATGATATTGGTAATCCTATAGTGGTGAATGGGGTCAAGAGGCCTATATCTTTAAAGCATATATCAACAATACAGTTTAAGAAGGCTAAAAGGAAAGGATGCCAACTTTATGTTGCACATGTGAAGGACCTTGAAGATCCTATACCCACCATAGAGGATTATCCTATCTTGCAAGAGTTTTAGGATGTTTTTTTGGAGGACTTGCTCAAAGTATCTCCTAAAAGAGAGTTTGATTTCTCTATAGATATTAAGTTAGGTGCAAAGCCTCAATATAAGGTACCTTACAAGAAAACACCCACCAAAATGTACAAGCTTAAGGTACAATTGCAAGAATTGTTGGACAAGGGATTTATACGTTTGACTGTGTCACCATGGAGAAGACCTTTGATATTTGTTAAAAAGAAGGATGGGACCTTGTGACGTTGTATTGACTATTAGATGTTGAAAAAGGTAACTATTAAGAATAGATACCTGTTTCTACAAATAAATGATCTTTTTGATCAAATGAAGGGAGCTATGATATTTTCCAAGATTGATCTTTGATCTAGGTATCATTAAATCCATACCAAGTATGAGGGCATAGCCAAAACAACTTTTAGGACTCAGTATGAGCATTATGAATTTTTTGTCCTACCCTTTGGAATCACAAATGCACATACAACATTTATGAACTTGATGTACATTATGCTTAGAGACTGCTTGGATAAGTTTGTAGATATTTTCATGGAATGAATGAAGGTATTTTAATGATGTCCACGAGACCAACCAACCTATGGGATTATTTTCATGTTATTTCTAATGTCATCCCACCTGTTATGAATTTTCTTTAAGAAGATCATTGTTTTATGTAGTCTTGTTTCCTAAAAAATATGGTGTGATTGGCCTTCCTTCAAATTTTCCTTGAACGACTCATGGATATCTTGGTATGCAACACACTCAAAGATGAAGTGCCATTTCATTTCAAAACATCCTTTACTATAGTAGATGCATTTTCTTTCTTCCCTATCCTCCTTGGGCATCATCCACCTCCCCGTCTCACACCATAAATGATGGGATCCCATTTGTAACTGTGCTACTAAAAACCTATTTTTATATTTCATATCTACATGAAGGTAATCTTTAACCTCATGGCACTATGTGGGGTTGAACTCTTTCATATTGTGGTTCTTTTTCTTCCGTATTTGTTTTATCTACATGATCGCTTTAAATTTTCCCATCATGAACCTTTTTATCTCTTCATTGATGTTGGGGCATTCCATTATGTTAACATCCGACTTAATTAGATGATACTCTGATTTACTCAAAGACCATGGAAGAACATGAGGATCACTTGCACATTATTTTGAAGAATCTTTGTCATAGGAAGTTGTATGCATAGTTACCCAACTGTACTTTCTACCAAAAATAGATTCATTACCTCGCACACATCATTATAATAGATGGAGTTTTAGTTGTGAAGGCTATTCTTGAATGACCAGTTCTTTAGAATGTGAGTGAGATATAAAGCTTTATGGGTTTGGCAAGCTACTATCTGAAATTTTTGGAGAGATTTTTTAAGATATCAACATCTATTGCATCTCTACAAAAGAAGGGGAAGAGATATCAGTGGACCAAATAGTTTGAGCGATCTTTTTAGTTGTTGAAAAAAAGTTCACATCGACTCCTATTCTAGTGATTCTAGATCCTAACAAGCATTTTACTGTGATTACAGATAATTCTGGTGATGGTTTGGGTAGTGGCTTGATGCAGGATAGAAGAGTAGTAGCTTATGAGTTCCATAAGCTAAAATAATATGAGGTTAACTATGCTTCTCATGATTTCTAGTTGGTTGCTATTGTTCATTCCTTACAAATGTGGAGACATTATTTGATTGGTTAGTCATCTGAGCTGAAAATAGATCCCATGGGGATAAGATATATCTTTACTCAACCTAATTTAAATGCCAGACATAGATATTATCTTTTAAGAGTTCCTTAGTGAGTATGAATTTGGTATTGAGTATATCAAAGGGAGAGAAAAGGGGGTAGCTAATGCTCTTAGCAGGAGAAGACTGTATATTGCTGCTATATCTACCACAAGGATACAACGAAGAGAGAAAATGATGCAAAACCTTGTAGTTGATGACCATTATGAGATGATTAAGGCAACATTGCACACTGATCTATTTAACTTCCATTTTGACAAATGTAGCTTCAACATTGAAGGTCTTTTGAGATACTAGGGTCACATATACATTCTTGACCGTGCAGGGTTGAGGGAAATAGTGATGGAGGAGATGTATTGCACTCCTTATTTAGGTTGACATGGAGTGACCAAGATTATTATCAATGAGGCTACTTTATTTAGGGTTCACCTATGACCAGGTGAAAGGATGATGTTATTCTAGTCATGGTTGATAAGTTGATCAAGGTTGCACACTTTATTCTTAGGAGTTTGAGAGGTGAATCCTTGGCTTTGGCCAAGAAATTTGTGCAAGAAGTTTTCAAATTGCATGGTGTACCTAAGACTATCATTTCTGACAGCGACATGAGGATGATGTCAATGCTATGGACAACCTTGAATGCTTCACTAGGGACACAAATGAATTTTATTACTACTTATCATCCATAGACAAATGGTTGGACAAAGAGGGTGAATCAAGTTACAAAGAATTTTCTCTGTATGTATTGCATGGATCAACGACACAAATGGAAAGAATATCTTCCTTTGGTTGATTTTTCTTATAACAATTGATACCACACATCTCTAGGAATGACACCTTTTGAGGCAATTTATGGGTGCAAGTGTCACACCTGTTAGTTAGGATAGAATAGAGGATCGAATTGTGATTGGTCTTGAGATGCTTCAAGAGATGGAACAATGTATGGTTTTGATCTATGGATGCTTAAAGGAAGTAGTTGACAGGCAAAATATTTATGCAAACAAGAACCATACTTTTAGATAGTTTTAGGTGGAGGACAAGGTTTTCCTATGTGTGTGTGTCCACATAAGAGTTCAATCTCTTTCGGCAAGCCTTCTAAGCTTGCACTAAGATATGTCAGACCATTTCATGTCTTAGAGGTCATTGACCTCATGGCTTATCGACTCACTCTACCACTAGCTCTGGCCTGTGTCCATAATGTCTTTCATGTTTTATTATTGAAGCCATATCATACTGACACGTCTCATATTATCA
The DNA here is from genome assembly GCA_028749045.1 of Cupressus sempervirens. NCBI lineage: Eukaryota > Viridiplantae > Streptophyta > Pinopsida > Cupressales > Cupressaceae > Cupressus > Cupressus sempervirens. Next base: position 265,504,319 of record CM053792.1, read on the forward strand.
ATTGGTGTGCTTTGAAAGTTCAAGATCTAGGGTTGGTGTAGATACAACCTTCACAGCTCATGGATGAATGCACTATTAGAGTACACATCAAAGAAGTCTTGTAGTGTAAGGTCCAATAAGACCAATTCTCTCTCAACAGTGCTACATGGGAGGATGTTGATGATATGCATCAATCCTTTCCACATCTTTTTGCATAGACTATTACATACTTCTTATTTTATTTTATGGTGATTTTTTTTCTATGTGACATCAGGTTGATGTCTCTTCCTAGTAGAGAGGGATGCCACAACTCGACCTATGACCACCTATGATTAAGGTCAATTTTGATGTTTGACTATGTTTGACCTAGACTTATGATTCAACTTGTCATTAAATGTTATAGTTTTCTATGTTAGAATTAATAGTAAATTTGATCCATGGTTTTTATGTATAATTAATGCATATTATCCTTGATGATCTTATAATTATGGTGTTTTGATTATTGATTATTTAACATGCTATTATGTTGCATCATCTCAAAATGGAAGCACTTCTATGTTAAGAGTGTTTAGTCCTCTGAGTAAGTGGTTTGGGATCATGTCAAGCACCTTAAATGGGTCTTTACATGGATTTGGCTATTTTCCCCTTTTTCTATCTCTCTGTCTCTGTCTGTCTGTCTCTCTCTCCAACCTATTTCTGACAAATTTCTCTATGAAATTGAGGACTTTGACTTTTTAGGTCAAGGATGACCTTTTAGGTCAAGGTTGACCTCAACCCTAACCTAGGTCAAGGATAACCTCAACCTTAACCTAGGGCAAGGTCGACTTCGTCCCTAACCCCATGATCATTTTTTCAATTTTTGGGAGTTTTGGGACATCGAGCTTCAGAAAGTTTCATTTCCTCACTTCTAGGTTGGTTGTTTTAGGTTTCAAAATGGTAGAATATTAAATTATATTTAATCTAGTTCTAATTATAGGGGCTAAGGTTAAATGGGATTTAATGCTCCCATGTTGGCCTTCTCTAGGAGTTTTTGCCCTAGATCTCTAGAGATATAAGGAAGCCTCCTCCTCTCATTTTTCTTTAAGAAGATGCACTGTGATATCGGGCATACTATTACCTTTCTACATCCATTATTATATGAAGTGAAGATCTACTAGCATTCAAGCATTCAAGTGTTCAAGCATCTAAGTCACCAAGGAGGTCCATTGTTAGCTATTGAAGGATTCAATCTCTATGGAGCCCTCTTGTTGAAGATTTCTCCATCCACATTCATTCAAGCCTTTTCCTATGAAAAAATCCATTCAAGATTGGTGTTGAAGATCTAATACCATTGATTTGAGACATCCTACATACATTTCTACATTCATTTGGAGCATCCATAATTCTAGATTCAAGGATTTGAATCCTCCACAAGGATTTCAGTATAAGCAAGGTGAATAGTTCCATTTACTTTGTTTATACATATTAAAATTTCAATTATATTTCAAGGTTGATTCCAAACTAGGGTTTGACCAAGGCAAACCCCCCATCCAAACAAACAAATTATTTTTCTTGTAGATACTGGTGTGGAACAACAAATTGAAGAGAAGATTTGGATACCATTTTTGTCAAACTTGTGAGATCCACAAACATAAATTTTTTCAGAGCAGTGCAGTTAAAGGTAAAAATTTTTGGGTACAATTGTGCCCTGGGGTAAGATTGTACCCCACTATCAAGGTCAAGGTCAACTTCCCTTCAAGAGGACAAAGTTTTTCTAGGTTTTCCTTGTCTTGACATTTCTAGTCTGGAATAGGTTGTAGAAACTGTACACAAACACCAGAAATCAACATTTTCTAGATTAGTCTACTTCAAGGTTAGTATTTGTCTTTTACCTGTCTCAAGATTTAAGCACATACTTCTCAAATAGGAAGACCATAGTACCTCCTCTTTCCTTATTCTCCATTACATGATCCATTTGTGCATTGATCACTTTCTTGTGCTTAATCAATTTGGATCATTCCTATTGGAAATTAGGGTTGAGGATAGGACCTATTTTCACCCTATTCATTTTGGTGAACCCAACACACTTACCCTCTTTTCTTTTGTGGAATTATATGCCTTATTGTGTTTTGTAGTGTTTTATTTCATTTCATATTTGTTAGGGCTTTTCTTGCATTAAGATTAGATTTTGTTTATGCTTTTGCATTTTAATTCAAAAATTCAATTTTTTTTTTGCAAAATTTCTTTCAAAATACAAAAATATTTATCCTTTATGTTTTCTTAGTTTAGTTCATTTACACTGCATTGGTTTATGAGCTTTATTACTCCTAGTCCTACTTCTAATCTTAGGATTAGATGCAATCATAGACTTATGGGTATCTTTGAGTGTGAGTCTTCTTCTCCTTTCTTTAGGATTCCATATGAGACTTTGATTCTTCCTGACTATAATCCTCTTCTAGACAAAAACTATTCTCACTCATCTCATGATGAGGATGATGCTTTAAGAGTCTCTCCTAGATAAGTCCAAATTTTTTTAAATGAACTTGATAAAATGGATAATTGGCTTCTTCAAGAAAACCATAATCACAATTCTATTCAAGCTATTGAGGCTCTTAAGAAAGTTATTTGTGATAGTGACCAAGGTGTTAATAACTTGTGTGGTATTACTCACCTTGTGCATTCCAATGTTAAACCTTTAGCTCAAAAAGCTCAAGAATTAGGGTTATTTCCTCTTGTCACTAGTGTAGAATCTTCTTTTGTTCATCTTCCTAGTGTTGCTATTTATACTCCTTCTTTAGTGACTGCAACAATTTCCTCTATCCCTATGAGTGTTACTCCTGTGTCCCTTCCTACATCACAACTTTCTTATCATAATGTTCCTTTTACTTATACTACTCCTATGCCAACTGTAGTTCCTAGTGTTCCTCCAATTGTATCTTCTAATCCTGCAGCTTTGTACACTTTTGGACTAGTGTTTCTAATGTTTCTAGTTCTCCTATTTCTTCTCATTATTCTACAATTGTCAGTTTGACTCAAACTATGTCATCTCTACAACAACAACTTACATCTTTGACTCAAAACAAGTTTAGTATTCCTATGTGTGACATGGGAAATCCTTCGTCCCAAGATATTTTCATTCCTCAACAAGCTGATATGCCTCATCTTGAGAATTATAATGGTAAGGGAGATCCTATTGATCATGTTAAAACATTTCAAATTCTTTGTAGTGATTATGTTCATGATCGTAGGATTTTAGCTAAGTTGTTTGCCCAAACTTTTTGTAACAAGGCCTTACAATGGTTTTGTTCCTTGATTCCTTATTCTATTACTTCATTTCCACAAATTGCCAATGATTTTATTGAACAACTTCAAAATAACATTGGCTCTCAAGTGTCTTTGACTGATTTGATGCATTGTAAACAAAATTCTAAAGAAAAATTGACTGAATTTATTGGTAGATTTAAGAATTTGCATGCTCATTTTCCTATCCTATTCTTGATATTGATATTCAATGTATGTTTATTTCAAATTTGCAAAAGGATATTAGAAATAAGATTCTACTTAGTGAATTTACTTATTTTCAACAACTTTGTGCAACACTTCATCATTATCAATTACAAGTGAGTCAATTTGAGAGCACCACTCCAATGGCTCCTATTCCTATTGATAAAAGTGATGCTACTCCTAATCCAAATAAATTTAAAAAATGTAACAACTATGTCAAGATTAATAAATAAAGAAATGTAGTTGTTGATCAAGTTGTTGTTGCATCTCATAATGCCACTTCTGCTTCTACTACTTTTCGATTGAATCGTATGTTTACTCCTAAATCTTTACATTATATTACGAATAGGTTGTTAATTGATAATATGATTAGTTTACCTCCTATTCAACCTCTTTTACTTGCTACAATGGCCTCTAAATATTTTGATCCAAAATCTTTTTGTCAATATCGTCATCCAAATGGTCATGATACTGAGAAATTTTACTCTTTAAAACATAAGGTTCAAGACTTAACTGATTCTAATGCTTTATCTATTGATAATTTTGATGGTAGTGGGAATAAATTTTTTTCTCCTCCTAATCAAAATCTACAAATCTATACGAATATTTAACCTACACATGATACTAATATTATTGCTTAGACATCTTCTATGGATATTATGTATGATTCAAAGATGGATGATCTTAATCATGTTGTTAATCAAGTGGACACTGTGGTTCAATCTATATCTCCACCTCAATCTCAACCTCCACTTTAATCTCAAGTTTCAACTCTACCTCAATTGAAATATAAGCCTAAATTGAAGCCTCAATCTAAACCTTGACAACAACCTAAGAAAAAATGACCTCGGGAACTTTTGATTGCCTTTGATGATTCTAAGACTATTATATTTATGCTAAGATTGCTGAGATACCCACTCATGGTTGTCTTGTTGATTCTACTTCCTTACAGAGAAAATCTTTTTATGAAAGGTTTCCAATGTGATTTTTATGATACATTGGATGTGTGGATTCAAACTTGTAATGGTTTTCTTTATCCAACATTTGGTTCTATTGATGTATCGGTTGAACTTTGTGGAAAAATTGTGAACACTACCTTTGTTCTTCTTCCTACTTTTGATCAAATTCTGTGAAAAAACTTGCAACAAAGAATATAACCATTTCCACATAACCCATATAGATCTGAAATAAACATGCAATTGAAATCCACATGAAAGAGAATAGACAACATACCCACTAAAATGTGACACAAGATATACCATGGGAAACCCTCATTGAGGGAAAAACCCAACCTCCAAAAGCATCCATCACCATGTATTATTCAACAAAAATACCATTCCAATACAACCATGGAAGCCTTCAATGCCATAGCCACAACCAAACAATCCATGTGAACAAGCATGAATCCGCACATCCCATGCCATGCTTCCAACCTTCACAAATGCTCCCTTGGCTAACCTGTCAAGCCTTGTCCACCTTGACTCTTTCCCTTTTCCCCTTTTGTCTTCTCTCATCAATAACTACCCTTGTGGCTGCTTATATAGTAGCAAGTCCCACAAACCACCAAGTGGTATTACATAAACCATGTGCTAAAATCATGTGCTACCTAACCAATTGACCCCACATTTAATATTAGAATTTTAATTATTTTTCCCCAATATTAAATAATTACATGAAATATTATCACAATGCTACAATACAACTCATCAAGTATATCTCATGGGAATATTCACATGTTGCATGTCCATCTAGGTGCAACATTACATACTACAATAAAATAATACAATATAACAATATTATGCAATGTGTGCAACACCCATTATCTCAGCAATCTCCCACTTGTTGTATACATTGTGTAGGGTCAATCTGTAGCCACATAAATGAACAAGAAAAAAATCCCTCCTGGCATATCCACCATCATAGATCAAAGTACACAAAGTGATCCATCCTGGTACCTGCAAAAAAATCAAAGTATCCAACATCTCAAACATGCATGATCTCACCTCCTATTATGCCACTGCCATCGAACATACATAGAAGCCATCCAAAGAGAAAGCCACCCAACCTGTCGCATTAGAAGATCATAAAATCCTATACCAATTGAAATGCCATGCACAAAAAAACCCGATCTAAAGGTAATCACATGTATCCATAGTTGTCAAAATATCCATAGCTGAAATAACACCCAGAACAGTGCCAAACCCATCCAACTATCCATACCTCCAAAGGAATACCAAGTGAATCTTACATCATCAACATATCCAATCTGTAACCTGTGATCATAAGCCTAAAAGAAATACCTACCAAATGTATACTAAGAAACTCCCACTGCAAAAGATTATGTCAAATCTATAACCAATCCACTCACAACATCTCAAAGAAGTGAATAAATGTAGTCTCAAGGACATCCACAACACATAAACCAATAATGTACAAGAACAACCCTCATAACCTATCTCCAATGCTCTCCCAAATTCTCCACAACCAACAAAGGAAGAGAAAAAATGAATAACCATGTCATCTCTCACATGACATACATGAGCATAAATCGGTGATCACAATCTCTAACCAATCTTAAATTCAATGTAACTAAAAACTAAACATCTAAGAAGATAACTAAGACCAAAGAGAAACCATGCAAATCATAATCTGTATCATGTCTTCCTACACACACTTCTAGATGTATACTATGCAAGTATGATCTCCTCCATAAAACCCCAACAAAAAGCCACAGCAACACCCAAACCATAACATATAACTAATCATGGATGTAAACCTCTCACAAGAAGATCAAACTCATAAGACATTCCTAATCCAAGGAATATTCCCAATATAAAACCATCTCCCTAACTCAACCAACATAACAACATATGTAAATGGAGATAACCAATGCTAAATCATCTCTCAAATGAACCCTCTAGAACTAACTCATGTACCATAGCTCAAGATCCATATCCATGAAAGATAAGCATAAACATAATGCACTTGAGTGAAATAATGGGCTATACCCCTCAAGTAGAAAAACCATTGAGTAGACCAAGAGTGGGGAATGAGAATGCTCATCAAAATATGCAAGTCTCCAACCAAGACTTGTCTAAGAATAATTTCCTCTCAAGTCCATATCAGGTGAATGCCTCTTGGGCTTCTTGCTAAAACCAAACAACCGTCCCAACAAATAATTCTCTTATCTAAGATAAATTAGCATCATCATTGTCTCTAGGTATCCATGAGCACCTACAAACAATCAATCTATGCCAACTCAAATGCAACATAACAATATCATGAAGTATCCAACTTATGATCAATGTATTCGATACCAAGAAACTAAACCAAGATCAATGTCAAAGTTCCAACCATGGCCTTAGGAACATAAACATGACAACATGATCTTACCATCTCAACCAAAGAGATAACATGCTCCATATGAACATACTATAACATGTCAAAACTCTAAACATGTATCAAGGGTATACCATGACATAATAATGAAACCATCCTAACACTAAGGGTAACATGTCAAATCAAAGCATAAACCACACCTTTACCAAGAACCACATTAGTCCTAAAGATGCAACCATCTTCACACACCATGAAGAAAAACCATCTCCACATACCGTGAAGAACCATTTCCACACACCATGAAGATAACCAAAAACCCCACGAGTCCTCAAGATCTAACCATCTTCACACACCATGAAGACAACAAGTGCACCATAAAAATGTCAAAGATTCTTCTACAACAATAGGATCTAAGACAAACCTCCAACATCTACAAACACTCAATAAATATATCAATGCCAAAAAAGCTCTCACTCAACTGTGGTACCAAGTCACCCATGGGATCATAAAATCCATCTCCTACATGAGGATCCTCCAAGTCTACACTCACACAACCAAAGTGTTAGCACCAAATGAAACCAAGATCTCCAAACCCAAGAAGATACAAACCAAACTAAGAACTAATCCTACACGATCACCTCATTACTATCACAAGCTGCCACTAAATTATGTATCCAAGCTATCCATGACATCATGATGAAAAAACTAACCTCTAACCATGAGAATCAACCAAGGCATCAAACCATCAAAGAACTCAAAGTGCACATCATGAGCTCCTCAAAAGAAACCAAATAACCATGATCCTCAACCAAGAAGAATCCATCTCCTACATGAGGATCCTCCAAGTCTAAACTCACACAACCAAAGTGTTAGCACCAAGTGAAATCAAGATCTCCAAACCCAAGAAGATACAAACCAAACCAAAAATTAATCCTGCACTATCACCTCATCACTATCACAAGTTCCCACTAAACCATGTATCCAAGCTATCCATGACATCATGTTGAAAAAACTATCCTCTAACTATGAGAATCAACCAAGGCATCAAACCATCAAAGAACTCAAAGTGCACATCATGAGCTCCTCAAAAGAAACCAAATAACCATGATCCTCAACCAAGAAGATATACCACCATAACCAAATCAAGAATCTAGAGTAATGAACATCAAGGATGTACCTATATATCCAATCATGTCATGCCAAAATCCATGGCACCATGATCACATCCATGAACCAAGAAGCTAACTACCAATGTGTCCAACCTGTTAGCATAAAATAGTTAACTACAATCCTCCACCATGACTATACCTGGTAACAACATCTCATCCCTTTTACATTAAGAAAAGATAGCAAATCATGTGACTTAGGGCATAGACAACCCAAATCCAAGGCACCAATATGAATATGCATCAATAATAAAAGATCAATGGGCAAAGACAACCCATATCACCAAATAAACCATTCCAAACCTACACCAAATCTAGACCAATGTGTAGAGCTCTCCAAGAGCTTTCCATTGACTATTTGAAGTCCAAAATTTGACTCTATATGCCCAACTTATGCCCTAATTTGTGCTCAAAATAAACAACATCTAACTTTTGGTCTCTTAAAACTTGACAAAATATCAAAATCACAAAACCAAACCTACACCAAGTTGCAGTGCTCTACATTATCTTTCCAATTCCCGTAAGAAGTCTAAAATTTGATATCTTGAGAGAAAGTTATGGTTGTTTTACCAAGACAATCTTTTTACCATTTTCATTATGATTTTTTTTTTGTGACAAAATTTTTGATGAGATTAAATTTGACAACCATCATTGGATGAAACTAAAAAATTTATGGAAACATCGACCCAAATCTAATGGTGAGGTTTGTTTTTGCCCAGGAGGTCATTTTTGCAAGTTACCCCCTAAAACCTCATTTAAATGAAACATTCGAAAAACCCTTTTGACCCATAATTTCACATGACCATAATCTACCAACATCCCATCATAACAACAAACCCAAAATCCTTAGATCTGTAGTAAACAACCTACAAAATTTATATATCTTGCCCTTTCTTTTATCCTCTCATGCACTCTCATGGATTCAATCTAAAGTTACAATAATAAAACCATAGCTCTGAAACCCCTTGTAAGAAAACTTGCAACAAAGAATATAACCATTTCCACATAATCCCCATAGATCTGAAATAAACATGCAATTGAAATCCACATGCAAGAGAATAGACAACATATCCACAAAAATGTGACACAAGATATACCCTAGGAAAACCTCATTGAGGGAAAAACCCAGCCTCCAAAAGCATCCATCACCATGTATTATTCAACAAAAATACCATTGCAATACAACCATGGAAGTCTTCAATGCCATAGTCACAACCAAACAATCCGTGTGAACAAGCATGAATCCACGCATCCCATGCCATGCTTCCAACCTTCACAAATGCTCCCTTGGCTAACTTGTCAAGCCTTGTCCTGCTCGACTCTTTCCCTTTTTCCCTTATGTCTTCTCTCATCAATAACTACCCTTGTGGCTACTTATATAGTAGCAAGTCCCACAAAACCACCAAGTGGTATTGTATAAACCATGTGCTACCTAACCCCTTAACCCTACATTTAATATTGGAATTTTAACTCTTTTTCCCCAATATTAAATAATTACATGAAATATTATCACAATGTTACAATACAACTCATCAAGTATATCCAATGGGAATAGTTGCATGTTGCACATCCATCTAGGTGCAACATTACATAATAAAATAAAACAATACAATATAACAATATTATGCAATGTTTGCAACACCCATTATCTCAACAGTTTCAAGCTAAGCTTGGATTACCATGGTTAAATGCCATGCATGTTGTTGCTTCACCTATTCATAAATGTCTTAAGTTTGTTTATGATGATGAAGTGAAGACAATTAATCATAGTTTATATCATACTTCTAGGTCCAAGGATTTTGCTACCATTGACTTCTTTTGGCCTTCATTACCTAATTCATGATCTTTTCGACCTAATCATCTTTTCCACTCATATCAAGCCTATAAGCATCATAAGGTTCTTGAGTTAAGTTTACCTCCTATGGATCTTAATCATGGTCTTTTGCCTATACCTTCCATACCTTATTTATCTATGGCTTCTATGTCTATTAATCAAGCTTCTCCTGTTACATGTCAATCTCCTAGTAATCCTATTAATCCTCCTATAGAACTTGTGAATGATCCCATAGTTGTTCCTACTAGTTCTCAACATATTTCAAGTAAGACAAAATGTAATCGATTTGCTAGCAAATGTGTAAAAAGCATCATGCTTAAGCCAAAGCTTGAAAATCTTTACCTTCTTTGGATACAACTATGCATGATGTGTTACAAGAAGTTGCTGCTAATAATAATGTTAAGCTGCATGATTCTGATGGTTCTATTCATATCTTAGATCCTATTTTGATTCATCTAGATGAAGAAGATACTATCGATGATGTTGATGATGTTAATGATGAATATGAAAATATTGACATTGACATTGATTTACCTCATGTGCTTTTCCCACAATTAACAATTACACCTAGTATCAAACATTGTGATTCTCAAGAGGATCCTTGTTTGGAACTGGCTATCATTCCTACTATGTTGGATATAGTCCCTCTTTTGAGTTACCCACCTTCCCTAAATGATATACAATAAGATGGGGAGAGTAGGTGGCACACTTGATTGGCTAGTCCTTCATGGTAGCCTTTTGTGTGTTCATCTATTGTATTGTGCTTCTCTCGTAATATGTTTGCTAAATGTTGTTAGATTCTTTTATATGATCTTTGCTGCTTCATTGGTGCAAGGTGATAAAGGAATTGATCTTGTTGTACTATTCCTCTATATGTATTTCTATTCTTACATATGGTGTTTCATGTTATGTTGTGCTATTGTTTGTACATGTTTCCTTATGTAATCTATTGGGATTCATGACTTGGTAGCACTGATTCTTTTTGGTCTCTAGGTCATGGTACAAAAAGATTCTTCTTCATATTTCTTATGCGATCTTTCCTCCTTTGTGATTGTAGTTCTACTTTCTTTGGGAAATGATGTCGATTCATCAACAATAATATCATATATATATATATATATATATATATATATATATATATATATATATATATATATATATATATATAATCTTATGATCATACTGACCCATAGTAGGTAGACCCCTTCTATGTTCTTTGTATGTTTATGTACTATTTCCCATGATTTGTCTTTGTTTGGAGGCATCTCGTAGTGGAAACATAATCAATAGAGTTATTTATGTTTCCATCAAAGCTATTGCTCTTGTTAAAGTGTTAGTAATGACTTTAACATGGGGGCATACACTCTGCTCACTTATTGCACACACACACACACACACACACACACATGTTTCAAAACATTATATATTATTTTTCAAGATACCTTTTCTCCCATTTTAGACTAGCGACTAATCCTTAAAGCATGGATTTATATTTTAGGATCTCTTGATCCCTCCAATTTCAATTTTTTTTTATCCCTTAAGGTTGAAGGTGTCCTTAAGATTGGAACTCTTTTTTTTTTTTTGGTTTTACTCTTATAGAATAGAGTATTCTCAAGGGTAAATCCTTGATGGGTTGACTAGTGAGTAGCCACATTCACTAGGTGGTTCAATTCCATCTTTCCAGTTGAGAAATTTGATAGTGTGGTTCACAATGGGACATAAGTTTTCATTGGGTGAGATAATCACACTTTTTCTCTTTTTTCTCTATTTTCTAGAGATGTCTCTCTTATTGTGATCTTACAGTTAACAAAGACTTAAGTTTCTAGGGGGCTTGAGGATCTCTTTGTCCCTTTGATTTTAATAAGATTATCTTTTCATTACGATATACTTTACCAAGAGTTTGCATCGAGTCCATACTCTTGCTAAAGTGGGGGCTAAATGTATCATCTTAAAATGGAAGCACTTCTATGTTAAGAGTGTTTAGCCCTCAGAGTAAGTGGTATGGGGTCATGTCAACTACCTTGAATGGGTCTTTACATGGATTTGGCTATTCTCTCTCTCTCTCTCTCTCTCTCTCTCTCTCCAACCTATTTCAGAAAAATTTCTTCGTGAAACTAAGAACTTTGACTTCCTGGGTCAAGGATGACCTTTTAGGTCAAGGTCAACCTTGACCCTAACCTAGGTCAAGGATGACCTCAACCTTGACCTAAGGTAGGGTTGACCTCATCCTTGACCCCAGGTTCATTTTTTCAATTTCTGGGAGTTTTGTGACTTTGAGCTTTAGAAATTTTCATTTTCCCACTTTTGGGTTGACTATTTTGGGTTTCAAAATTGTAGACTCTTAAATTACATTTAATCTAGGTCCACTTCAAGGGGTTAAGGTTAAATGAGATTTAATGCTCCCATGTCGGCCTTCTCTAGGAGTTTGTGCCCTATATCTTTATATAAGGAAGCCTCCTCCTCTCATTTTTCTCTAAGAAGATGCATTGTGATATCAAGCAAACTATTACCTTTCTACATCCATTATTCTATGAAGTGAATATATACTAGCATTCAAGCATTCAAGTGTTCAAGCATCCAAGTCATCAAGGAGGTCCATTGTTAGCTATTGAAGGATTTAATCTCTATGGAGCCCTCTTGTTGAAGATTTCTCCATCCACATTCATTCAATCCTTTTCCTATGCAAAGATCCATTCAAGATTGGTGTTGAAGATCTAATGCCATTGATTTGAGACATCCTACATACAATTCTACATTCATTTGGAGTATTCGTAATCGTGGATTCAAGGATTCAAATTGTCCACAAGGATTTCAATATAAGAAAGGTGAATAGTTCCATTTACTTTGTTTATACGTATTAAAATTTCAATTACATTTCACGATTGATTCCAAACTGGGGTTTGACCAAGAAAAGATCCCCGTCCAAAAAAAACCATTTTCTTGCAGATACAGGTGTGGAACAACAAATTGAAGAGCATATTTCGATACACTTTTCATCAAACTTGTGAGATCTGCGAACAAAATTTTTGTTAGAGCAATGTAGGTCAAGGTCAAATTTTCAGGGTACAATTGTGCCCTAGGGTAAGATTGTGCCCAGCTATTAGGGTCAATGTCAACCTCCCTTAAAAAGGACAAAAGTTTTTTGAGTTTTCTCTGCCTCGACATTTCCAGTCTAGAATCAGTTGCAAAAATCCTCGAAACTATACACAGACACTAGAAATCAACATTTTCCAGATTATTCTACTTCAAGGTTAGTATTCATCTTTTATGTATCTCAATAATTTAAGCACATACTTCTCAAATAGGAAGACCATAGGACCTCCTTTTTCCTTATTCTCCATTACATCATCCATTTGTGTATTGATCACTTTCTTGTGCTTAATCATTTTGGATAATTCCTATTGGAAATTAAGGTTTAGGATAGGACCTATTTTCACCCCATTCATATGTTACATTGCAATGGGTAAGACGTAGTAAT